>CAUYTI010037546.1:0-16905 GCA_963575145.1 Galago senegalensis | reverse complement strand
CCAAGTAGCTGGGACCACAGGCGCCCGCCACAACGCCCGGCTATTTTTTGGTTGCAGCCGTCATTGTTGTTTGGCGGTCCGGGCTGGGGATTCGAACCCGCCACCTTAGGTGTACGTGGCTGGCGCCTTAGCTGGTTGAGCTATAGGCGCCGAGCCCAGAAGGCTACTTCTACCTAAGGTTCAGACCTTAACTGCTACCTACTCCTTGTCCTCATCAAGTGTGGAGGGAGTAGCAAGCCCTGATGCTTGCAGGAATCTCTTCAGCAGGTACTGGGCATCTCCCCCACTGCTATCAGGGGACCTGGGTGGGGCAGGAGACCACAGATGGGGCACTGCTGCTGTGGCTTCGGTGACCCCACACAGCCACAACTCCTATGGGACCTGGGCACAGCATGAACCTCTAGTCCTCAGCACCCACTGCCCATTGTAAGAGTGGCAGGACCACCTATGTTGCCACCTAAGAAGCTCCAACCAGGGGGAAAGCCAGCATGACTGCTGCCTTTGGACCTCGGCATGCTGCCTGCTAAGACCTCCACACTCCCATGCAGGTTCTCTGCCCTATAAGCTTACTCTATCCTGGAAGACTTCTCCATCCAGTACACCTTCTCTGCTCCATGTATGTGGTGGGCTCTACCCTGTCTACATGCCTGGCCCTTCAGGCTGCCCTGGCCCACACATACACCCCACCCCACCCCAAAGGCCAGCCCTGTTTTGTGCATGTGCCTTGCACTATGGGCCACCCACCATGCTGTAGGAGCCCTGCAATAGCCAAAGGGAAAGGGGAAGATGGAGTAGAACTGTAGTGTTAAAGGCTCAGCGCATCTGCCTCTCTCTTGTTAGGTTAAGGTTCTGGAATAAAACTCAAACACACCATCCAGGGTCACATCCTTATTTTCATGGAGAAACAGAGGTCTCAGCACAGGAGAGTAGATGTATCATATCAGCTATCTGTTTGAAACTGAGAGAGGAGGTCCCAAAGGAGAAGCAGCAGCATCAGAATCCTGGCCAGACAAACAAACAGACAATCTCTCTCAGCACATCCAAAGGATCATGGTAGCTGTCCAGTAATAAACTCCAACCAAGAGGAAATTAGAGAAATTACAGATATACAACTCAGATTATGCATGGTAAGTAAAATTAATGGGATTGAGGAGAAGATAGAAAACCAACATAAAGAAACCAAAAGAAAAAAAAATTAAGACATTAGTGAAAAATTCCTTACAGGATAGATAATATAAGAAAAAATATTGAAGATATTGAAGAATTTAAAAAAATGAGAGAACCATTTATAGAATTTCAAAACACAGTGGAAAGTTTTAAAAACAATGTAGAACAAGTCAAATAAAGAATTTCAGAGTTTTAAGATAGATTTTCAGTCAAAGATGTAGAAAGTGAATAATCAGAGAAATCTAGATCCATGCAAAGTGAGCTAATATAAGAATCATAGTTATCTATAAATGAGAAGATGAAAAAACAAAAAGCATAGAAAACCTATTTTAAGGAATAATAAAGGAAAACTTCTTTGTTATTATTATAATAATGTCCTTATTATAATAATAAAGGAAAACTTCTTTATTATTAGAGATTTAGATATGCAAATACAAAATAGTCATGGAACACCCAGAAGATTCATAGAAAATAGGCATCACCAATACATGTAGTCATAAGTCTGGGCAAAGTAGAACCAAAGGAAAAAAATCCACAAGCAGAGAGATAAAAGGAACAAGTTACATACTAAGGAAAATTCATCAGATTAATAGAAGATTAATAGTCTTAGTAGATAGAGATCTTACAAGACAGAAGAATTGAAGGAATATCATTTTTAGTCTTCTTAAACAGAGTAATTATCAGACAAGAATTTTATAACCTGAAAAATTAAGTTTTATAAATTAAGAAGACATAAAAAGTCTTTCCCAGCTAAGCAAACACTAAAGGAATTGGTTACCAGTAGACCTGCCCTACAGGAAATATATAAAGGTACTCTATGCATGGGGCAGAATGATCCATACCACCAGTGTAAACATATCAGAAATTTATAATTCACAATTGTTATACAACAGTAATTCAAGGGAGAAAACAAAGTAACTAAATATGATTCAACATGATGAAGAGAATGATCGATTCTATTGTTAGAATCAATACTAACCTTGAAGATAGACAATCTTAATTCTCTACTTTAAAGATAAACACTGTCTGAATGGGTAAAAAAATACAACTTGGTATATTATGTCTCCAAGAAACCACGTAAATTACAAGGATTCTCAAACACTGAAGGAAAATGGATGAAAACAAATTCCATGTGAATAGAAACCAAAAGCAAGCAGGAGTTGTTATTTGCATATGTCATGTATTAAATAAAATAGACTTTAGATCAACAATAGTTAAAAAACAAAAAGATGGTCATTATATAATTTAAAAGGGAGCAATTCACAAAGAGGATATAACAACCCTAAATGTATATGCACCTACTAGAGTAGCTCCTAGGTCAGCTAAACAAATTATACTGAATCTAGGAAAATACATTACAGCAGCACCATAGTAGCTGCTACTTTAACATTCCACTAACAGAACTGGATGGGTCACCAATGAAAATATAAAAGAAACATTGGACCCTAATGAGACTCTAGAATAAATGAACTATACAGACATTTAGAGAATATTTTACCTAAAAATTGCAAAATATAATATTTTACCTAAAAATTGCAAAATATATATTCTCATCAGCACATGGAACATTTTCTAAGACAGATCAAAGTTTAGGCCCTCCCCCCACAAAGAGTCTCAGAAAATTCAGAAAAACAGGAATCATGTCTTATATCTTCTCAGATGGTAGAATAAATCTAGAAACCAACACTAAGAACTTTCAAATCTACAAAAAATCATGAGAATTATTGGATCAATGATAAAATTGATATGGTAATTAAAAAATTATTTAAGATGAAAGACAAAGAGGACACAAGCATCCATAATCTATGAGATAGTAAGGCACCTGTGGCTCAGTGACTAGGATGCTGGCCCCATATACCAAGGGTGGTGGGTTCAAACCCAGCGCCAGCCAAACTGCAACAAAAAAATAGCCAGGCATTGTAGCCAGTGCCTGTAGTCTCAGCTACTCAGGAGCTGAGGCAAGAGAATCACCTAAGCCCAGGATTTGGAGGTTGCTGTGAGCTGTGATGCCACAGCACTCTACCGAGGGCAACAAAGTAAGACTCTGTCTCAAAAACAAACAAACAAAAAAAATCTATGAGATACAGTAAAAGCAGCGCTGAGCAAGAAATTCATAATCTTAAATCCTCACATCAAAAAGACAGAAAGATTACAAATTAACAACCTAACAATACACTTCAAGGGAACAGAAAAAGAAGAAATCAAATCTAAAGCTAGAAGAAGAAATAGTAAAGAGTAGAACTAAATAAAATGGAAAAAGTCAAACCACACAGATATGCCCACAATCAGCAAAACAAAAAGTAGGTTCTTTGAAAAGATAAAAAAAAATAGACCACTAGATAGATTAAGTAGAAATAGAAGATAAAAGACTCAAATACACTGAATCAGGAATTAAAAGGAAACATTAACACTGCTGACCCTGAAATATGAATTATCATCCATGCCTATTATGAAAACCTCTATACAAACAAACTAGAAAATCTGAAGGAAATGGATAAAGTTTTAGAAACACACAACTTCCTAAGTTTGAATCATGAAAAACTAGAAATCCTAAACAGACCAATAAGGAGAAGTGAGATTGAAACAGTAGTGAAAAATCTCTGAATCAAAAATAGTCCTGGACCAGACAGAATTACAGCCAAATGCTGCCAGATTTACAAAGATAAACTGGGATGTATTCTACTAAAAGTGTCTCATAACATCAAGATGAAGGTAATCCTTGCTAACTCAATTTATGAAGCTATTATCATCTTGATACCAAAGCCAGAAAAAGACACAAACTAAATAGAAAGCTATAGCCTAGTACACATATTCTTTATGAATGAATACCGCTGCAAAAATCCTCAACGAAATACTAGCAAACCAAATTAACAGCATATCGGAATGGTAAAACTTCATGATGAAGTGTTTTTTGCCCCAGGGATGTAAAGATGGTTCACTACACACAAATGAAAAAACATGATTAACAGTCTAATGCCAGCACCGCCTCTAGCTTGCTGAGCTCCAGCCAAAGAAGGGGGGTAAGTAAGGAGGTCTTTATACCATGGCTCATACAAAGCAGCCTGCCGGCAAATCTACCGGTGGTAAAGCACCCAGGAAGCAACTGGCTACAGCAAGCCGCTCTCAAGAGTGCGCCCTCTACTGGAGGGGTGAAGAAACCTCATCACTCCAGGCCTGGTACTGTGGCACTCCGGGAAATAAGACGTTATCAGAAGTCCACTGAACTTCCGATTTGCAAACTTCCTTTCCAGCATCTGGTGCGAGAAATTGCTCAGGACTTTAAGACAGATCTGCACTTCCAGAGTGCAGCTATTGGTGTTTTGCAGGAGGCAAGTGAGGCCTATCTGGTTGTTCTTTTTGAAGACATCAACCTGTGTGCTATCCTTGCCAACCGTGTAACAATTATGCCAAAAGACATCCAGCTAGCACGCCACATACGTGGAGGACGTGCTTAAGAGTCTGCTATAATGGGAAACATTTCATTATAAAAAAAAAAAAAATTCTCCTCTTCCTGTTATTGGTAGTTCAGAACATTAAATTTTTTCCCCCCAATGGGGTCGAAGATACTTAAGTATATGATTGCGACTGGAAAAATAGGGGACAGAAGTCAGGTATTGGCAGTTTTTCCATTTTCATTTGTGATTTTTTAATATAAAAAGTGGGGATGTGCAGCATTAAAGTGAGGCAAAATGTTTCAGTGAACAAGTTTCAGCAGTTCAACTTTATAAAAATTATAAATAAACCTGTTAAATTTTTCTGGGAAAAAATGATTAACTATATAAACAGAAATAAAAATAAAGACCATGTGATAATCTTGATAGATCCAGGGAATGTCTTTGATAAAATCCAGCACTGTTTCATGACAAAAACCTTCAACAAATTAGGCATGGAAGGAAAATATGTAAAAATGATAAAGGTAACATATGACAACCTCCCAGCCAGCATCATACTGAATGGGGAAAAGTTGAAAGCATTCCCCAGACAAGAGTGTCCACTGTGAGTACTTACATTCAACATAGTAGTGTAAGTCCTAGCCAGAGAAATCAGGCAAGAGTGAGAAATTAAGGACACCCAAATTGGAAAAGAGGAGCTCAATCTATCCCTATTTTCTGATGATCTGATCTTATACCTAGAAAATCCTAAAGACTGCACCAAAATATACATAGAATTGATCAATAATGTCTCAGGTTTCAAAATTAATGTCTACAAATCAATAGCATTTCTATATAGTTATAACAGTGATGATGAGTCAAATCAAGTACTTAATGTCATTTACTATATTTGCAAAGAAAGTAAAATATCTAGGAATATACTTAACCAAAGAGGTAAAAGATCTCTACATGGTGAATTACAATACACTGATGAAAGAAATCATAGATGACAGAAATGAACTGAAAAACATCTCATAGTCATGAATTGGAAGAAATGACACTGTTAAAATGTACATATTGTCCAAAGTGATTTACATATTCAGCTCATCTTATTAATAACTCATGAACTGGTGGGAAGTTGGGTTGATTTCACATCTTTTTGTCTGATTCCATATCTCGTTGAGAATCTTCTTGAAAGGTTCCAGACCCAAAGATAAATTCATTCCGAGATGTGAGACAAAAGGAAGGAGGATATCCAATTATGCAATCAAAGTGGCTTTTATTCCACCTGGAGTGCAGGCAAGGTGAGATTCCTGACTAGGGAGAAATCCACACGTGGGCTATGGTATCCAGGGATTGAAAGGGCTAGAGCAGCCAGGATTGGTCTGTCTGTAGCTTTACCTGGGCAGGTAGGTGAGACAAGGTTAGGGAGGCCAGGATTGGTTCCTTCACTATTTCCTGCTAATCCTTCCTGGGTGAGTTGGTAACTTGATTTTATCATTCTCAACTTCCTAATCTATTATAAGGAGGTGGGTGATGGTCTTGGTATCTCTCAGGCTGCTTCCTGCTGCAGGAGGGGGCTGAGTGGACTGCCTGCAAAAAGAAAATGGGAGGAGAAAGGGGAGTGACATTTACAGGAATATTTCTGGATTTTCAGTCTGAGCTGGTTGGTATTCAGTAAGGTGAGGATATGAGCAGTTTTTAGGTGTCTGGTTAATAAATCCAGAGATGAGGCAAAGAACTGGTGATCTGTAACTGAGAATGAGAGGGATTATAATTAGTGACTTTATCTTCCATCAGGGTTCCATAGGTAGGAGAGAAAGGCCAGAATCTACAGGAGGGGAAGCCAGAAGGAAAAAAAGAAAGAAGAAGAAGATTGGGTGACTTCAGGGAGAAAGTCTTGGAAGGTGTCCTGTAGCTGCAGATCATAGAGGCTTCAAGGAGGTCGTCTCAAATTTGAATGTGAGAGAGAGCCAGGCATCCTGAGAAAAGTTATGGAGAAAAGGAAAGAATCTGGGAGGAATGTTACACTTTTCTTTAGGAAGTGGATTCTTCAGGGATCCTGGTGAGTTTAAGGTGGTGGGGACAGTACTTGCGACGTCCAGTGAGAGTTCTTCTGTGTTGGAAGTTTTTCTGTAGGACACAGTTTTATTCAGGATTGGTGAATCCAAACTGGGGGTCCACAAGGCTAACAGCTGTGGGGGTGCTGTAAAGAAACACTTGAGGGCCTGTCCAGTGAGAAGATGAAGACTTGCAGGGCAAGGGAGATTTGAGGAGAACTTATTGCCCTGCCAATTGGTCTGTGACTTTCTCTGCTAAAGGTTGGGGTAAAAGCTGATTGACTGCTTTTCTAAGTTTATCTCTCGTTTCCTGGAGGATGAGAAAATAGTTTATTATAGTAGAGTCTGGGGGAGGGCCAGGGCCTTGAATAACAGTTCTGCCACACATTATTTCAAAAGGGCTATCAAAGAGTGGTTTTCAAGGGGTAGAGTGAATGCAGAGTGAGGTAATGAGGAGGAAGATTTGGGATTAATCCAATCTTGTTGGTGTTTTTTTACCCACTTTTTAATAGGGTTGTTTGTTTTCTTGCTGAATTGCTTGAGTTCTTTGCATGTTACAAAAATGATCCTTGTAACCTAAAACATTTGGACCCCCTTAATAAATAGAAATTTAAAAGAAAGATCCTCAACAACATCAGTCATTAGGGAAATACAAATAAAAATCACATTGTAATATATCTACCCCTGCAGATATTAGAATGTCTAAAATTAAAAAGACGAACTATACCAAAAGTTGACAAAGATGGTGGCAAACCAGAACTCTCATATGCAACTGATGGGTATGTAAAATTGTACAGCCATTTTGGAAAATAGTCTAGTAGTTTCTTACAAGTTAAACGTTCACCCAGGATATGATCCAGCCATTCAAGTCCCTGAGATTTACCCAAGAGAAATAAAATTGTATGTTTATGCTAAGACTAACACAAATGTTTATGGCATCATTATGTGTAATATCCCAAATCTGAAAACAAACCATTACAAGGTCATGAATAAACAGACTGTGGCATATGCATGCAAGGAACTACTCAGGAATAAAATATTAGCACATGTAATAACATCAATGAATTTCAAAATAGTTGCATGGAATGAAAGAAGCCAGACCAAAAAAGAGCACATGCATTTGATTTCATTTACATAAAATGCTGCACACTCACATATAGTGACAGGAAGTTGACTAGTCTGCAGCGAAGGGGTGAATTACAAAGGACATGGAAAACTTTGGGGGATTTGAGAATAAAGGTCATGTTTACAATCTTGATCATGGTTGTTGTTCCATGGGTATATGCATATGTTTAAATGCATTAAGTTGTATGTTTTTAACTATGCTTAGTTTTGGGTTTTTTTTTTTTTTTTTTCAGTTTTTGACCTGGGCTGGGTTTGAACCCACCACCTCTGGCATATGGGGCCAGCACCCGAGTAGGGACTCCTTTGAGCTGCAGGTACCCCTGACTACGCTCAGTTTTTAAAATGTCACTATACTGTAATAAAACTGTCATTAAAAACAAACAAAACAATTATAAAAATATGTGAGCTATGCATACATTTAAGCAAGATTAATAAAAGCAAGTGATTTTTAAACCACTATTTCCAGTGTAGGGCTGCAAGTGTCTGGAACCTATTTAGTAGCTCAGGGCTCAGGTTGGGAACCAACTCTAACCAGGATGCCACTCTATCTAGGGTGCACTCACACATCTACATTCAGACTGAGACAACTTAGATGGGCCATTTCACCTAATTTGCTCATCATTCAGACGTGGGAGGAAACCAGAGGACCTGAAGAAATCCTACACAGATGTGAAGAGGAAATGTAGACTCCACACAGATAGTAATAGTAGCCTGGAAGTGATTATTTTCTTTTTTCTCACCAACATCATAATGAAAAGACATTGAATGAATGTTATTCAAGGACCTCCTGCACAATAATAAAAGTAGCTTATCCCACAACTGTTCATGGTAAAGATAGCAGTTCTGAGCAAATTATAATAACTGTTAACAATATTGTATAAAATCATATTATAAATAAAGTTACAGGAAAATGAGAATAAAAACTAAAAATTCATAAAGCTATATAGCATTGATGCTACTAGTAGTTAGATTGCGGGATCAAAATTTAGGTCTACTTTTAGTTCTCCGAGATATATCCATACTACTTTTCATAAACATTGTGTTAGTTTACAGTCCCATCATCTGTGAATGAGTGTTTCTTCCTCTCTGCATCCATGCCTGCATCTCTTGCTTTGGGACTTTTTGATAGGTGTATGAACCATTCAACCTAGAGTTAGGTAATCTATTGTTGTGGTTTTGATTTGCATTGCCTTGATGATTAGAGAATTTGAGCATTTTTTTCATGGGTTTGTTGGCCATTAGACTATCTTCATCTGAAATGTTTCTGTTCATGTCTTTTGCCCATGAACAAAAGGGAATTGTTTGATTTTTTTTCTTGCTCATTAGCTTGAGTTCTTTATCTGATGCGTAGGATGGGCAGCACAAGATCAATCAGTAGAGTAAACAGACAATCTATAGTGTGAGAAAAACATTTGCATTCCATAAGGTGCTTTTCAGTACCAATTATTTCAATAATCTAATTTTCTGGTATCAGGGCAGCAGCAATTTCTTCTAAATATATACAACAGGAGCTATTTAGAGGTGATGACTCATAAGATGCATAGTTCAGTTGTTCCTGAATCTGAAAAGGGAATGGAAAATAAAAATCAATGAATAAATTTTATCTGATTTTATATACTTGATATTATATATTAATACTTTTAAATTGTCATTTTTACAGGATTGTCTTTGGGTGGTTTAATCTTTACTTATATTAGTGTAATCATGACATATTTACCCTGTGTGACCACCAGCTTATTTCACTAACAATAATGTCCTCCAGGTTTATCCATGTTGTTGCAAATGACAGGATTCTCTTTGTGAAGGCTGGATGATATTCTGTTGCATGTATACATCACATTTCTTTTATTCATTCCTGTGTCAATAGGCATTGAGTTATTTCAGTGAATTGTGCTGTAATAAACATGGGAGTGCAGATATCTTTTTGAGATTCTGATAGAAATCCTCTTTGACATATACCTAGAAGTAGGATTGCTGGATTATATGGTAGTTCTACTTTTAACTTTTTGATTAACTTTCACACAATAGAGGATGCATTATTTTGACTCCATAACAATAGTGTACAGGGGTTTCCTTTTCTCTACATCCTTGCAACTTCTTGCCTTTTGCTCTGTGATAATACTCATACTGAGTGACATAAGATGATGTTTCATTATGGTTTTGATTTACATTTCCGTGACAATCAATGATAATGAGCATTGTTTCATATACTTTTTGGTCATTTGAAAGTCTTTTTGGAGAAATCTCTAGTCCCATCCTGTGCTTATTTTTTAAATCAGATGGCTTGGTATTTTGTCATGGAGGTGTTTTTTAAAATTTATTTTACTTTTGTTATTGTGTTGTTGGAGCTCCTCATACATTTTGCATATTAACTCCTTATCAGATATGCAGTTTCCAAGTACTATTTTCTGTCTTTTATAGGTTGCACTTTTACTGTGTTGCTTCCTTGCTTCTTTTATTGTACACAAACTTCGTAGTTTGGTATTGTCCCACTTTGTCTACTTTTGCTTTGGATTTTGCTGTCATGTTAAAAAAAATTATTGCAAAGTCAATGTTAAGAAGCTTTTTCTCTAGTTTTCTTTTTTTCCTAGGGGTTTTGCAGTTTCAGGTCTTATATTTAGCCTTCCAATCAACTTTGAGAGTGTTTTGGGGGGGGGATTATGGAAGATATGAGCTTAATTTCT
Organism: Galago senegalensis; assembly: GCA_963575145.1. Taxonomy (NCBI): domain Eukaryota; kingdom Metazoa; phylum Chordata; class Mammalia; order Primates; family Galagidae; genus Galago; species Galago senegalensis. The sequence goes on along the minus strand of CAUYTI010037546.1, from coordinate 6,498 downwards.
TTGCTTTGCATGTGATTATCCAGTTACTTTTGCCCTATTGTGCTTTCTTGGTACCCTCACCAGAGACAAGTTGTTCCTATGCATGTGAGTTTAATTCTGCACTCTCTGTTTCATTCTATATGTTTGAAATGAGAAAGTGGATAATTCCAAATTTATTCTTCTTACTTTATATTTCTTGGCTTTCCATTTTTATGTTTCTTTCCCCATTATTTCTGCTACTTCTGAATTTTTAATATAGAGTTTGGGAGAGTTTAACATTGTTTTGACTCATATATAGGCTTCCTTGTCCCTGTTGAAAATAAGGAAAGAGATTTTCCTTTTTCTTAGAGCACTTTCTTTAGAAACTTCTAAGTATGTTCTCCTCTCTTTGAAATGTACATAAAACCTTTGAAAAGTATGTAGAGTTTTTGTCAGTTTTATGACTTAGAAATGTCTTTCACAAAGAGTTGGGAAACAAAATAAATAAATAAATAAGGGCAGCTCCTGTGGCTCAAAAGGGTAGGGCACTGGCACCATATGCCAGAGGTGGTGGGTTCAAACCCAGACCTGGTCAAAAAAAAAAAAAAAAGCATATATATACATATATATATGTGTGTGTATATATATAATAAAAAGCATATATATAAAAAAGCATATATACACATGTAAATATGTACATAAATATGTATATAAATATATACATATATGTATAGATATATACATATAAAAGCACATATATATGTATATATATATAATAAAAATAAAAAAACCCAAAGAGTTGAGAAACCATCTCTTTGAAATGTAAACAAGATAGATGGCACTCCTATTTCATAATTTCTATGGGAAAGTGGAACCTTAACTTTAGTGGATGATGTGCTGTGCTTTAATTTGCAAAATTATCTTCTGTTTAAAGATACCAGACAATTGCTTCTCCTTTGGATGAAGTCAATTAACACAAGTGGTCTCTTAAATTATCATAATAATGTTAGGATGAACTATGTGCGACAAGTAGTGTTGTCAAATTCTTTTATCTAAGGACCAGTTAGTGTTTATCTTGAAAACATGCGTCTAATGGACTGTATCTTTTTTGTCCTATAAAAGATTTTTTTTTTAAATTTTGTAATCTCTTACCATACTGTCTGTGAAGCACATTACATTATGGTTGAATGTTTACTCAATAACAAAAATGTTGTCTTTTTTTACTAGCTTTGTGTAGAGCAGCAGTTCTTAACCTGTGGGTCCTGATCCCTTTGGGGGTCAAACGACTCTTTCACAGAGGTTGCCTAAACACATCCTGCATATCAGATATTTGCATTATGATTCATAATAGTAGAAAAATTCCAGTTATGAAGTAGCAACAAAAATAAATTTATGGTTGGGGATCACCACAACATGAGGAACTGTATTAAAGGGTCACAGCATTAGGAAGGTTGAGAACCACTGGTGCAGAGGATTTCTCGATTGGGAAAATTTTTTGTTTTTAATTATATTTTCCTGTCATTATACCACCATTTATCTTATTTGTTGTGTTAGTTTTAATGGATATGTGTTCATTCATCTATGTGGCACATGTATATATGAATCAATATATATATAAATATTTTCACTTGTTCTCTAAAATTTCTTATTTCATTTTGTTGTATTTTGCCTTATAATTTTTTTAAAAATCTATATGCCATGGATTATACATTTTTAATTATTCATCCTAATTAGTCCCTAATTTTTAATTATTGTTCTTCTCTCCAAACAACTTTCCTCAGTGAAATATGTTATTTCTTATGCTGTATTTCCCTTAAGATTAGCCACTGAGTGCCCGTCCCGGGCCCTTGGGAACCAGTGTGATTGCTCCTACCTGCCACTCAGCCCAGCGCTCCCCTTTTCCCCAATAACCAAGAGGAAACTTCTCTGGTCTCCACGAAACCTTCAAATTCTTAGGGCGTAGCCTCATTTACAGAAGCAGTTTCTTGAGAAGAAAAAGCAATAAAAGTTCAAGAAATAAAAGCTCTGGACATTGACATACTTTAAATAAACTCTTTACCAAAGTTTTTGCACTGTCCCTTATATCCTGTGGACACCTATACCAGCTGCTGTTGCTCACATCTTCAGCAAAGGGCGGGAAGTCATTGTTCCATAACAATGTGGGAGTAAAACCAAGAGCTGATATTTAAAAGTCTTCTTCCTACCCAACTTCTCAAGGCTTCCTCTAGTGTCCCTCTGATCTAGGCCGTGCACCGCCCACACCAGCCACACCTTCAGCATTGTCTGTAAGTATCCTGAATTGTTTCCATTACTTTCTTAAACCTGTGCTTTTTTCTTTCTTGTATAATTTCTTCAGTCTTGATACAGAGGGAGAAAATCTGTATCCCATGGTATATTGCTCCTGACAATAGCTAGAAATCTCTCTTTCTGAAATTTCTAAGGTACCTTTTAAAAAATATAACCTTGGATTTTGTTAACACAATATTTTAAAGTAAACCAACCACTGAGAAATAGTGAGATATGGCAAACAGTATCAAGATGAATGGAGCTGAATAAGTTGTGTGTATATTAAAGGAGACAGGGCTAATTTTGAAATGAACAAATACTTTTGCAGAAAATCAGTGGCAGATGAAGAGGACACTAGCAGAGAGATGGCGTTGGATGATGAAGTCAAGTAAATCTCTACAAAACTGCTAATGTTCTTTATACATTTTATACTGCTAAAATGTACACTGTTCATGGTTAGCAAAGAGAAATATGAATTAAGAACTATAATTTTCAAATTTGATAATTCTATACTGTTACCAGTAGTTATGAGACGTTTTATTCCCTTTAGTCAAGCAACTCTATTTTCAAAATATAAATTAAAACATGGTTTTTATTTCTGTTTAAATGTTACTTATGAAAGTTGATGCACATATTTTTCAAAGCAGGTGTACTTTAGGATAAATGAAACGTATTCATAATGCCAATAGTTCTTTGACTGAGCAAGGAATTCATACAATGCTACATGTACTAAAGTTCAGTTTCTACAGTCATTTTTTCCATTCCTATAGATTGTAGTGACAAAATTATTTCCATTTTGGGTAGTGCCTGTGGCTCAAAGGAGTATGGCACTGGCCCCTATGCTGGAGGTGGAGGGTTCAAATCCAGTCCTGGTCACAAACTGCAAAAAAAAAAAAAAAAAATTCCATTTTGTGCCATGGTAAAGCTTTGAATGCCCAGCTACTGATATACCTGGTAAATTGTTTTAGAAAATTCAAAATATTTGCATGATTTTTCTACTGAAAATTCCAAGAATTGAGTTTCAAAAATAAGGCTAAATTGACATAAGAGTGTTACAACTCTAAAAGAATGGTAGGGATTGTGTTTTCTTAGCCATCTGCTTTCTTTCCAATACTGCAGTTGGGCATCTTCCCCAGTCTGTACTTTTCATTCCAAACAGCACTTGGGGCATGTGCTACATCTAAATTGTCACCTAATTAAAGAATTAGCCTGAGGATGCTTGTATGAATCAATTGTTTCTCCCTTTGAAAATACTACTGCCCTTGGAATTGAAAACATAGATACAATGGCAGGGCATGTGTTTTAGTAGTGGATCTAAATGTTGCCTTTGAGTCTCTTATAATATTGCGAAGTCACTGAGCTTCAAAAGATGCAAGAAGTTGAATTTAAGGAAGGTTTAGATGGGGGTATAAAAATTTATATGCAGTGGAAAAAATCATACTCTTTTTGAAAAGGGCTCTATCATATAATAGTGACCTCTGAATCATAAACTTGATTCTCTATAATCTTGGTTTATCCAGGGACACCTGTATCTGAAATGACTTTACATTTAGGTTTTTAATTTTATTTTGTCATTCCTATGGTCAATTTTGAAAATAACCTTGAAAATATTTATTTTTAAAAAATTCTTAGGGCACCTTGGTTTTCTTTTCTAAAACATATTAAAACTCACAATTCTACTTTGCTTTAAGAAAGCAAACATATGTATGCAAGTTCCCAAATAACATCCAGTACATCCACTTCTATATTAATTCATCTTGTAATATTGTACTACTAATTGACAGTAAAGTACCTCTATGGACATGTGCATCTTCAAGTTATGATGGTTTTTTGATTTCTCTCTGAGTCTATCTGGGTTAATTTGTAGTTTAATGTTTTCTTTCTGGATTTTTGTATGTGGACACATGGGAAGAATATTCATGGATTTTTGCTCTTATGAAAGAACTGAGTATGGTCATCAAGTATTGATACAGGATTCCACCACTCAGGGGTAGACAGGGAGCCCCCCATTCTCTAGGCCCAGGTGAGCTCTGAGGTCAGACCCCCATTTCCAGGCACAAGCAGACTGCCTTCTTCATGACACACCCTCTGGGCTCTGATAAGATCATAAACAAAGCAGCCTGTGATGGTTTTGTGGGTGGTCCCACCTTGGGTAGGAAGTACACACCCTAATCCAGGTGACAGAAGTCAGGGACAAAGACTGTAAAGGACCAACTGCCAGCCTTGTGTAATCCTCTAGATTTAAAACCCCTAGATAAAAGAGCCCATGTGGGAGACTCCAGAGAGAGTTCTTCAGTTCTTTCTCCCTTCCAGAAGCTCTGGTGCTTTTTATTTTCCTTTCTAACTTCTAATAAAAGTCCTATCTTACCACTAATCTGTGGTCCATGGGTTCATTCTTCAAATCCCCTAGACCAAGGACCTACTGAAGAGTGAAATTCTGGTATCAGTATAATCTTGAGTGCATCCCTGGCTACTTTTTGAACTGTGTTATGCAGTGTGAGGAATAGATGAGGCTCAGCAATACTAAAAAATATCATTAATACAATTTTATGTTTTTACTGCATACTTTAATGTAGATTTGTATCATTTTCATAGAAATTCTAAAAAATAAACTGTAATATCTAAAATTTATTCTGCAGTTCCACAATGCCTGCAGAACTTTCATTTTTCTTAAACTAGCATTATAAATTTTGTTCAACTTACTCTTCTTGAGGCATTTGTTCTGAGATCTAATGGGTATTTAAATATAATTTCTCATGGCAGTTTCAAAGACAAGTTAGAGTTAGAATATTTAAAAATACACTAGGAACTTGAAAATGTTTTCCCCAGAAATTTAATAATATGATACAAAATAATGCTCTATTTATAAAAACTATGTGTTAAGTTTTAAATATCTTTATATATAGGTATATATATATATATATATACACATATATATATATATCCATCTATCTATAATTTAATATTATCTTGATAACAAACTCATGGCTTTGGACAAAGGGTGTTTTCAGTCTTATGTCCAATAACAATGCTGATTAAATCAATAACCATGCCGGTTCCCTGAACTCTAACCTTCCTTTCTGAAGCAACACAATGAGAGCAAGATGAGAAGTTCCCCATATGTACTAGAGTTTATGCTGAAGGCAAGAAACCTTGATTATAGGAATATAGTGGGTTTCAAGGCAGTTGCTTGTCTCCTAAAATGTTGGGGTTTCAGGCAGCTGCCTGGTTTCTTGGTTCTCAGAGTACTCTTGGTCGTAAAATAACCTGACACTCTAGTAAACATAGTTTATTGAGGCAGGGAAAGGTTGATTTACAGAGTAAAAACCAGAGGTAGGCTTATAGAGCAAGACATGTTCACCATAGACAGTGAATGGGCCTCCTGGCCAGAGCAAGTTGGCAAAGAGGTGAGGGTCATGGCTGGCAGTTCTCTTTGTCAACTAAAATAAATATTTAAGCCTCCACACTCAGCGACTGATTGACTTGACCCCCTCTTAGCCAAGAAGATCCCTAAATCTGAGTTGCTAGCATGAGAAAGGAAATTATACATGCCTTATCATGCCCCCTCTTAGAGATGTCTAGTGTGAGTCACTGATAGGCCTGAGGCTATGCAAGACCTGCCTGCTGGTTCTAAGGATACCTAACAATCAACTTGAGTCTGTCAGGTACTTTGTCTCTATTTAACAGACACTCCTTTATCTTGAGCACTCCTTTCCACTGATTCCTTGCCTTTTACATAGAGCCTACCTTTTAGCCAATTATCAGCTAAAGAATCTTTAAACCCACTCTTGACCTGTAAGCTATCCTTACCAGATGTCCCGCCTTTTGGGGCCAAACCCATGTATGCTTTCTATATATTGACTGTGACCTCAACTGTCATCCCTGTCTTCCCCAAATGTATATAACCAAACTGTAACCCCATCACTACATGTCCACTTGGGAGTGGCTCCAAGTCATGGTCCTCAAATTTGGCTCAGAATAAACCAACTTAACTTATTTTATAGGGTATGTTTTCTTTTCTGTCAATATCATTGTTATACTGCCTGGGTCAGGTTTACCTCATGGTTCAGAGGTCACCTTCGAACCAAGAGTCTTTTTTTTTTTTTAGTGGCATTTTTTTTTTATTTATTTTTTAATTGAATGTTAACTATGTACATTAATGCACTTCTGGGGTACAGTGTGGGGTTTTCACATGCATTCTGAACTACTTCCATCAAACTGGTCAACACAGCCTTCATGTCATTCTCTCAGTTA
>CAUYTI010037543.1:0-27026 GCA_963575145.1 Galago senegalensis | reverse complement strand
CATTACAGCTCACAGCAACCTCCAACTCCTGGGCTCAAGAGAGTCTCTTGCCTCCGCCTCCCAAGTAGCTGGGACCACAGGCGCCCGCCACAATGCCCGGCTATTTTTTGGTTGCAGCCGTCATTGTTGTTTGGCGGGTCCGGGCTGGGGATTGGAACCCACCACCTTAGCTTTACGTGACTGGCGCCCCAGCCGGTTGAACTATAGGCGCCGAGCCTCAACAATTTTTCAAATCCATTTTCATTTTGCACTAAGCCCTGCAAATTGTGTGGCCAGTCCATGCTTTCCCTTGGGCATACCTGTGATGCTACTCAAACCACATCTCTCTCTTTGTTTTTTTTTTTTTTTTTTTTTTGGCAGTTTTTGGCTGGGGCTGGGTTTGAACCTGCCACCTCCATCATATGGGGCTGGCACCCTACTGCTTTGATCCATAGGCCCTGCCCCACATCTCATTTTTAAAGTACCTGGTATTCACTAGGTTTGTTCCTATACATTTCATCACATGATTCTCTTACAATGGCAATGTGGGGTAGACTAGTATTACATTTTTTTTTTTTAAATTTTTGAGACAGAGGCTCAAGCTGTCACCCTGGGTAGAGTGCTGTGGCATCACAGCAACCTCAGACTCTTGGGCTTAAGTGATTCTCTTGCCTTAGCCTCCCAAGTAGCTGGGACTGCAGGCGCCCACCACAACTCCCGGCTATATTTGTTGTCATTGTTGTTTTAGTTGGCCTGGGCCAGGTTTGAACCCTTCAGCCTCAGTGTGTGAGACCAGCTCCCTACCCACTGAGCTATAGGTGCTACCAATTAGTATTTCTCTTTAGTCTTATTTATTAATTGAGAAAACTGAAATTTGGCAACTTTGTCCAGATGGCACTGCTAGGAAGTGACAGAGCTTGTTCTTGAACCCAGCCCACCCGAACCCTTTCCACCCACTATAAAGCCACCTCCATCCTGGGTTCAGAGTCCTTTCAAAGGCAGCTTTGTTAAGTTCTGGATGTACTGTTTAAGAGTCAGAACACATGATAGAGTAGACATCTCTCATTTCATGGCTTTCTCTCACCTTTCAAATAGTTTTTCCATCAGTGTTGAACAATTCTCAGCCAATGTATATTCAACTACTGTTTTTATTCCTTTCCCTCTTGCTTTCTAGGGCTCCAAATGAAACACATTATACCTTCTCACTTCATCCCTTTCTTCTGTAGTTTCTATTTTTTTTTTTTTTAAGAGACAGAGTCTCACTTTATTGCCCTCAGTAGAGTGCCACGGCATCACACTTCATAGCAACCTCCAACTCCTGGGCTTAGGCAATTCTCTTGCCTTAGCCTCCCGAGCTGGTAGCTGGGACTACAGGCACCCACCACAACACTCAGCTGTATTTTTGTTGCAGTTTGGCCAGAGCTGGGTTCAAACCCACCACCCTCGGTATATGGGGCCGGCGCCTTACCCTCTGAACCACAGGGGCTGCCCAGTAGTTTCTATCTTTTTCCCTTCCATGCTTTGTTCTAATAGTTTCTTCTGACTGTTTTGTCAGTTCATTAATTCTGTTTACAGCTTTTACTTATTTACCTATTCAAAGACAGACTCTCATCTGTTGTCCAGGATAGAGATCTATGGTATCAACCTAGCTCACAGCAACCTCAAACTTTTGGGCTCAAGCCATCTTCCCACCTCAGCCTCCCCAGTAGCTAGGACTACAGGTACCTACCACCATGCCAGGCTAATTTCTCTAGTTGTAGTAAAGGCGGGGTCTTGCTCTTGCTCAGGTTGATCTCAAACTCCAGAGCTACTGCTTTGGCCTCCGGAGTGAGCCATCAGGCTCAGCCTGTTTTTAGCTTTGAAAAAAAAAAATCTCTTAAACTTGGACATTCAGTTCTACTTGGTAATTCTAATTTTTAGTTCTAGAATTTGTATTTGGTTGTTTTTCAAGTCTGGTATGCCACTTCTTACACCTAGTGCCTGCTATATGTAATTCTCAAAGTTGTCTTTTCTCTCCTTAAACTTGGTAAATATAGTTGTTTTGTGGTCTGCATCTGAAATTCCAGTGTGGAGTCCCTGTGGGTTTGCTGCTATTGTTGGTTTTACATCTGGTTCTTCTACATGTTTTATCTCCTCGTGTACCTGGCTATGCTTTGAACATTGTATTTTAAAAATCATTTGAGGTTATAATGATAATATCTTCCTATGGAAAGGATTTCCATTTGCTTGCTGTAAAGTATCATGTAATACTAGCAATCTGGGACCACCTTAATCCAATTTCAGGACTCCAGATTTTCTGAGCCACCCAAATGACTGAAAGCTAGACTACATCTATGCAAGAGTTTACTTACGGTTCCTTCTTACTCAGTGGTGCAGCTCTGTGGGGTCCCAGTCTAAAATTGGGAGTTCTTTTAGTAATCCATTGCTCCATAGCAAACTCTCCCAAAATTTAGTTGCTTAAAACAGGTGTCAGCAGACTTTTTCCTAAAGGAGCAGATAGTAAATATTTCAGATTTAGATGCCACATGATTTCTGTCACAATTCCAAAACTCTATAGCACAAAGCATACATAGGCAATACATAAACAAAGGGCATGGCTGTGTTCCAATAAAACTTTATTTACAAAAGCAGGCAGCTTATCTGGTTGAGGATGTCAACCTGATAAAGGGCATCTATGAAAAACTGAAAGCTAACTTCATACTTAATGGTGAAAGACTGTATGCTTTCCTCTAGGAAACAATACAAGGACAAGATAAGGATGTACACTCTAACAACTTCTATTTGATATTGTATTAGAGGTTCTAGCCAGAGCAGTTAGGCAAGAAATACAAATAAAAGGAGTCCAAATTGAAAAGGAAAACACAAAACTGTCTCTTCACACATGCATGATCTTGTGTATATGAAATCCTAAGGAATCTACTAAAAACTACTAAATAAATAGTAAATAAATAAATTCAGCAAGGTTTCAGGATACGAGATCAATAAAACAAAATCAGTGGTATTTCTATATGCTGGCAATAAGTGACCCAAAAGATGAAATTAAGAAAACAATTCCATTTATGATAGCATCAAAAAGAATAAAATACTTAGGAATATTATTTAACAAAAGAAGAGTGTAAAGTTATACTCAGAAAACTACAAAATGTTGTTGAAAGAAATTAAAAAGATCTAAATCATTGGAAAAAATCCTGTGTTTATGGATCAAAAGACTTAACATTGTTAAGATGGCAACATACTCAAACTGATCTTTTAATTCAATGCAGAATTAAATTCAATATCAGAATCTCAGATGACTTCTTTATATAAATTGATGAGCTGATTCTAAAGTTCATATGGAATTGAAAGGGATCCAGAATAGCCAAAACAATCTTAAAAAAAAAAAAAATAGGAAGACTGCAAAGCAGCAGTAATCAACACAGTGTGGCATTGGCACAGGATAGACATAAGATTAATAGAACAGAATTGAGAGTACGGAAATAATCCCACACATCTACAGTCAGCTGATTTTTGACAAGGGTTCCTAGGGTTGGTGAAATTGGAATCCTCACATATTGCTGGTAGGAATGTAAAATGGTGTGACCTCTGTACAAAATATTTTCACAGTTTCTAAAATGTTAAATATAGAATAACCATATGTTGCAGCAATTCCACTCCTAGACATTTACCTAAAAGAATGAAAAACAGGGACTTTTGGCTAGGCACGGTGGCTCGAACCTGTAATCCCACCACTTTTAGAGGCTTAGGCAACAGAATCACTTGAGATAAGGAGTTGCAGGCCTGCTTGGGCAACATAGTAAGACTTCATCTTTACAAAAAGACAAAATTAGTTGAGAGTGGTGGCACATGCCTATAGTCCCAGCTACCTGGGGGGCTGAAACAAAGAATCTTTTGAGCCTAGGAGTTTGAGGTTACAATGACATTTCATCAGGCCACTGCACTCCAAACTCAGTGAAAGAGTGAGATCTCGTCTCCAAAATAAAACAAAGCAAAACAAAACAGAACAAACAGATACTTGTATACCAATGTATACATTAGCATTATTTATAATATCCAAAAGGTGGAAAGAACTGAAATACCCATCAACTGATGAATGGATAAAACAAACATGATATATTCACATAATGGAACATTATTACATTATTTGGCCATAGAAAAGAATGAAGTACTAACAGATGCTACAGCATGGATTAACTTTGAGAACATTGTACTAAGTAAAAGGAGTCAGTCATGAAAGACCACATTTTAGGTGATTATATTCATATGAAATGTCTAGAACGAGGAAGACGGGCAACAATAGGTAGCTTAGTGATTGTTTGGGGGTGAGTGTGTAGGGGAGGGGAGGATGGGAAGGTATTAAGTAAAGGATACAGAATTTCTTTTTGTGGTGGTGAAAATGTTACCAAGTTGACTGTTGCGATGGTTGCACATATCTGTGAGCATACTGAAAACCATTGAGTTGTACACTTTAAATGGGTGAATTGTACCCAATTGTATGTGAGTTATATCTCGATAAAGCTATTAATATGAATAAAAATAAAAGACCAGGTAGCCAGCCATGGACCATAATTTGCATACTCTTGGCCTAAAACAACAACTACTGTGTTGTAGTTACTTGCTCATGATGCTGAAATTTGGACAGATTTCAGTAGGAACAACTGACCTTTAGTCCATGTGGCATTGGTTGCAGTAGGTTGACCAGGGCTGAATGATTCACCTCCAAAGCAGCCTCACATGTGGAAAACAAGTGATGGTGGCCAGAGCCCTCAGTTCTCCTCCACATGGTCTCTCCATGAGGCTAGGTTGGGTTTCTCACACCATGGTGGTCACTAGGCAGTTGAACTTCTTAACTAGGTACCTGGGTTCCTCCCAAAGGGAAAATATGGAAATTGCCAGGCCTTCTTCTTAAGGTTTAGACCTACAGCTGACACAGCATCACTTCTGCCACATTCTTTGGTTAAAGCAGGTCACAGCCCAGGCCAGGTCCTAAGGGAAGGAACTAACAGTGGTGTGAACACTTAGATACATGATTCACAGGGGGCCACCAAAGTAACCATCTATCAGAGTCCACCACTGTCACCTGATGACTCACTTGCTCTCATGTGTAAAATACACTTGCTGGCTCATAAGAGTCCCCAAAATCTCACCGCCTGTGGCTCAGCAGCTAGGGCGTCAGCCACACACACCAGAGCTGGCCAATTCGAACCTAGCCGCCCAGGCCAGCTAAACAACAATAACAACGCACCCCATTACTGTACTAGGATTGAGCTTAAAGTCCGGACTTACCTCATCTAAATCAGATGGCTGTATAAGGAAGGTTTCTCAAATGATGCTCCTCTTAATCTGAAGACATTTGAACTAAAGAGACAAGTTATCTGCTCCCCACACACAAGAGTGAGGCAGGGAAAGGAAAATCACAACAGACACTTGGCAGCTACAGGTCCACAGCAATTCTGAAATCCAGCTGGACACAATTCCTAATTTAGGTCTCAGTTCCCAGGGTACCTGAACTTCTTGCATGGCACATGGCTTTCCCCAGAGCCAAAATATAGAAGCTGCCTTCTTAAGGCTTAAGCCTGAACTGGCACAACATCACTTTCAGTATGTTCTATTGATTAAAGCAGGTCACAGGGCACCCCAGAGTCAAGGGTAGTGCACCGTGAAAACCCATAGCCAAGGCTCATCTGAGGCCATCAAAGTAAGAGTCACCACAAAGATGGTTTATCAGTGTTGCTGACAACCTTGGTAGGCCCTGAACTTCGATTTCATACCCCTATTTCAAGACGCTTTAAAGGTACAGCTCAGCCTCTCCCATGGCTCTTTCAGATGGGCAAATGCTCTTAGGGCAAAAGCAGTCGTAAGTGCCGAGCTCACCTTCCTGGTAGAGTTGCCAGATTTAATAAATAAAAATATAGGACACGCAATTAAATTTGAATTTCAGATAAGCAATAAGTACATTTTTACTATACTATAGGTATATCCAAAATATTGCATGAGCATACTTGGAGTATGAAAAAGTATCCATTATTTATCTGAAATTCATATTTAACAGACACAAATAGTACAAATTATTTATTACTTATCTGAAATTCAGATAAGAATTTAACTGGGAGTACTGCATTTTATTTGGCAATTCTAAGCTCTCTGGGCTCTTACGATTTTCTGTATCTTGGTCCAATAATTCCTCACTATCTTATTAGGTTTTTGATGCTTTTAAGATTTAAATCTCTTGCCAGTTGAGGTGGCTCAGCCTGTAATCCACTTTGGGAGGCCAAGAAAGAAACATCACTTGAGCTCAGGAGTTGGAGACCAGCCTGAACAAGAGCAAGATCCCATCTCTACTAAAACTAGAAAAACTAGTCAGGTATTGGGGCAGGCCCCTGTAGCCTTAGCTACTCAGTAGGCTGAGGCAGGATGATAGCTTGAACCCGGGAGTCTGGGGTTGCTGTGAGCTAGGGTGATGCCATGGTACTGAGATCCAGGGCAGAGTGAGACTCTGTCTCACAAGAAAAAAAAAAAGATTTAAACCCCAACACATAGAATTGATAAATACTCTTGGTGATGGATACCCTAAATACCCTGACTTGATCATTATATATTCTATGTATGTGACAAAATATCATATATACCATATAAATATGTACAAATTTTATGTATTAATAAAAAAAAATATATATATATTTTGAGACAGAGCCTCAAGCTGTTGCCCTGTGTAGAGTGCTGAATCATCACAGCTCACAGCAGTCTCCAACTCCTGGGCTTAAGCAATTCTCTTGCCTCAGGCTCCCAAGTAGCTGGGATTACAGGCGCCCGCCACAATGCCTGGCTATTTTTTTGGTTGTAGTTGTCATTGTTGTTTGGAAGGCCCCGGCTGGATTCGAACCTGCCTTCTCTGTATTGAGCCACTTGAGCTCCAGGCACTAAGCCAATAAAAATATTTTAAAATAGTTCTCTAGCACAGGTAGTTGTTTTTGACTAGAGTATTGGTCCAAATTCTTAATGGCTTTTCTATCTTTGGGGAAATTATGAGTTTTGCTCCCCAACCTAGAACTCAAGACTCAAATTCCCAGCCTCCCTTGCAGCTAGAGCATTGACATGTGACCTAGCTCTACCAACCACACACCCAAAGGAAACTTTAATTCCAAAGTGCACAGCAGGAGACATGGTAGTCACAATGGCAACAAAGGTGGTTTCTCATAGTTGGTAAGATCAAGTTCCTGAGGCAGAATCTGCCATCAGTGCTGGAGCCAGGAATGGCTGTGCTAGCACTAAGTTCTAGGCATCAGTTTCAAGCAGTGGTGGTAGCTGCCATTTTCTCCCAGTGTGGTTTTAGGCATTATCTCTAGAAGCTTAGCCTGGAATCTGTTTCTCTCAACCCTTCCAGGGATTCTGAGTTACCCAATAACCTGAAATAAGCCCCTTTCTGCTCAATCTAGTCAGATAGGATTCTGTTATTTGATCTATTAATGATACTCCTGCATTCTGAATTCTGATCCTTCAATAAATAGCTATGCAAATTTGAGAAATTCCTCTCCCCTCTCTGTACCTCAGCCTCTACCTCTATAGAGTGTGCTTATGGGAGGGGGGCATATAGAAATGTCCTCCAGGCTCATGGAGTTGAGAGCTCAAAGATCAGTGATTGGGCCCCAGAGAGGCCCTGTGATTGGCCCCTGTGGCTTCCCAGGACCATTGCAGTGATTGGCCCCTGGGGCTTCCCAGGACCATTGCTAGATCTGAAGCTGCTGCTGCTTCTTTTTCTTCTTCTATTTCTTCTTCTTCTTCCTCTTCTTCTTCTTTTTTCATTTTTTGAGACAGAGTCTCACTCTGTTGCTCTGGATAGAGTGCTGTAGCATCACAGTTCATAACAACCTCAATCTCTTGGGCTCAGGTGATCCTCTTGCCTCAGCCTCCCTAGTAGCTGGGACTTCTGCCACAATGCCTGAATAGTTTTTTCTATTTTTAATAGAGATGGGGTCTCAGTCTTGCTCAGACTGGTCTTAAACTCCTGAGCTCAAGCAATCCACCTGCCTCAGCTGCCCAGGATGCTAGGATTATAGGCGTGAGCCACCATGCCTGGGCTCTTCCTTTTCTTCCAAAGGTACTGAACACCAGGATAGCATCTGCTGCCTTCCCTTGGTTGTACCGTTCCTGACAATCCAGTGATGCCTCAAGAGGGAAGAGCAATTTTCTATCCTAGAGAACTAGGAGCATGTCTTGATGGCTAGATTTAGTTCCTCAGACAGCCTCCCAATTGCAGAAGCTCAGGAGGAACCTCAGGAGGAGGACTGATAGCTTGTCAGCATGTTTTTGAGACTTACAAATATCATATATCAGTTATAGGTCTTTGCTTAGAAACTGTATATTTTTATAGACTGAGACACAAAAATATTTACTGTTTGCAATCCCAATTGCAATGTGATTTTTTTTTTGTCTTGACAAACAGATTCAAAAATTCATTTGGAAAAATTAGCATAGGAAAATTGCTAGGAGAATTCTGAAAAAGAAGAGCATGGTCACTCTAGCAGATATTAAAACATAGTATAAAACTATCACTAAAACAGCTTAATTCCAGCATATAAAATATAAATATATTTCTAATAAAATCATATGAAATACAGAAATAGTCCCTAGCACTTTGGGAGGCTGAGGAGAAAGAATTGTTTGAGGCCAGGAGTTTGGGAACAGCCTGAGTAAGACCATGTCTCTACAAAAAAAAAAAAAAAAAAAAAGACAAAAATTAGCCAGGCATGGTGGTGTACACCATAGTCTCAGCTTCTTAGCAGGCTGAGGCAGGAGGATTGTGCCTGAGTTTGAGGCTGCAGTGAGCTATGATCATGCCACTGCACTGTAGCCTGGGTGACAGAGTAAGATGTTTCAAAAATAAAACAAAACAAATGAAAATAAATAGTCCTAACTATCTATGGACATTTAAGAGCAGTGAGGAAACATTTAAATATTCAATAAATAATGTTGGGAAAACTGGTTAGCCATCCAAAAAGTAGGGGTGGAGGGAAGTAAATCCTTACCGCTTATCTTATTAACAGAAATACTCCAGATGGATCAAAGATATGAAGGTAAAGAGATGAAGTTATGGGCTCAGCGCCTGTAGCTCAGGTGGCTAAGGCACCAGCCATATACAGCTACAGCCTAAGGTGGAGATTCGAATCCAGCCCAGGCCCGCCAAACAACAATGACGGCTGCAACCAAAAAATAGCTGGGCACTGTGGTGGGCGCCTGTGGTCCCAGCTACTTGGGAGGCGGAGGCAGGAGACTCACTTGAGCCCAGGAGTTGGAGGTTGCTGTGAGCTGTGATGCTATGGTACTCTACTCAGGGGGACAGCTTGAGGCTCTGTCTCAAAAAAAAAAAAAAAAGATGAAGTTATGTAGATAATATAAGAACGCACAAGTGAGTTTACTTTTGAAGCTTATAGTGTAGAAAGCTTTTATAAGCAAGATATAAGAGGCCATAGTGGAAAAGACTGACAAACTTAGCTTTCTAAAATGTAACATACCATGAATTAAGTCAAAATACAAACCTTGGAAAATATTTACAATACATATGACAAATGGGTCAGTTCCCTAATATACAAAGAACTCCTGCAAATCAATAAGGAAAAAAAAATGGGAATAAGATATGAACAGACAGTTCCCAAAAAGAAAAACAAATGATTTAGAAATACATAAAAGGATACCTACCCTCATTCATAATAAAAAATAATGCAATTTAATATGATGATTCACTATCTTTATCTACTTAAATATTTAAAAGTCTGTTAATACATAATGTAGGCAAGTATATGGGAAATAGGGCACAGCCATTTTCATTTGTAGGAATGAAGATTGTGTAACTTCTTTAACAGGCAATTTAGCAATGTTTTATCAAATTTTAAAACCCAATACACAATGACCCAATATTTTATTTCCAGGAATTTATTTTATAGCTATACTCCTACATGTTGGCAGAGCCATATTATATACAAGGATGCTACTGAAGTATTCGTAAAAGCAAGAAACTAAAGACAATTTAATAATCAGGAGCAGGAGATTGTCTTAATAAATTTTGGTTTTCCATCCATACAACATATAAAACAATTTAAAAGAATAGGTCAGGCAAGGTGCCTCACCCCTATAATCCTAGCACTCTGGGAGGCTGAGGCCAGCAGATTGCCTGAGCTCAGGAGTTTGAGACCAGCCTGAGCAAGAGCAAGACCCCATCTCTACTAAAAATAGGAAAGATAGCCAGTGGTTGTGGTGGGTGCCTGTAGTCCCAGCTACTTGGGAGGCTGAGACAGGAGAATCATCTGAACCCAGGGATTTGAGGTTGCTATGAGCTATGATGCCACGGCACTCTAGCCAGTGAGACTCTGTCTCAGAAAAAAAGAATATATTTCTATGTAGTGACATGAAAGGTCTACAAAATGTATTAGGTGAAAAAATAAAGTATACAACAAAGTACAATGGAAACTCCTATTTTAAAAAGTGTTTTATATAGACAATTAAAAATTATATACATACGTATGTGCAAATAGAACTTTATGGAAGGATATTCAAGAAACTTTTATTTTGGGGTACAGAGTCTCTCCTTTTTGCTCAGGCTGGAGTTCAATAGTTTAATCATAGCTTTCTGCAACCTCGAACTCCTGGGCTCAAGCCATCCTCCTGTCTCAGTCTCCAGAGTAGCTGAGACTACAGACACACACCACCACCACTAATCTTTCTATTTTTAGTAGAGATAGAATATCATTTTTATTCAGGCTGATCTCAAACTCTTAGACTCAAATGATCCTCCCACCTTGATCTCCTAAAGAGGAAGGATTACAGGTATGAACCACTCACTGCACCAGGTCACAAGAAGCACTTAATGGTAGTTACTCCTTAGACGAAGGTACCTGAAAATCTGGAGTAGGAAGAAGTACTAATTTTTACTGTATTTCTCTTTATATTGTTTTAATCTTTTATCAGGTACTTGAGTTACTTTCATAATTTAAGTCACGGAAAGATAGATACTTGACCTAACATGTAATGAGAGAAATGTAAATCAAAACCATTTTACATTTAGCAGAAAAAGATATCATTTTCTCACTAAGAGACTGCTGAAGTTTTGTAACACAGAGGGCTGTTCAAGGTGCAGGAAAAAATATTATTGGTAAGAGCAAAAATTGATGAAACTTCAGAAGACAATTTGGCAATACCTCACAGTCTTTGACCCAATAATTCC
The DNA here is from genome assembly GCA_963575145.1 of Galago senegalensis. NCBI lineage: Eukaryota > Metazoa > Chordata > Mammalia > Primates > Galagidae > Galago > Galago senegalensis. Next base: position 15,832 of record CAUYTI010037543.1, on the reverse strand, counting down.
ACTTCTGGGAATTTATCTTACAGAAATACACCCATATATGCCAAGGAAGTAGCTAGATATAAAGATATAGTTCATTTGTAATGAATATAAACAACTTAAGGTCTGCCAACGGGTTAAATAAATACAATGGAATACTATGCAACACTTTTTTAAAGGAGGAAAATCTATCTACACTGTAACAGAGATTGTTTGTCATCCTTAATATCCATTTTCCTATTGCCCTCTGATTTTTGAGCTGGGTACATGAATATCTGGGGAAAAAAAAAGAATAAATTTCCCAGCCTCCCTTGCAGCTAGTTATGCTCCAATGTCCTGGCTAATGGGAGGTGAGCAAAAATGTCATAGGAATTATCCTCAAGAGGAGGAAGCTAATATATATATTTTTTCTCTTTCTGCAGCTAGATGCGGATATAACAGCAGGCACTCAGAAAGCTGTATTGGACCATGAGGGAGAAGCCCCATGTTGAGATTGGTATAACAAAACCTGGATCCCTGACAATTGTGGAATCCCAGTATTACCTGGCTACTTACCTCTAGACTTCATTAGAGAGTGAAATCAATGTCTATTTTGAGACAGCAGTGAAATTTTGAATTTTCTGGTTTTTGCAGCTGAACTTAATCTTTTTTTTTTTTTTGGTCAGGGCTGGGTTTGAACCCGCCACCTCTGGCATATGGGGCCGGCACCCTACCCTTTGAGCCACAGGTGCCGCCCTGAACCTAATCTTAACTAATACATAAAGTAATGTGGAATGATTTCTGAGATTTTTTTTTTTTTTGAGAAAGAGTCTTACTCTGTTGCCCTGGGCAGAATGCCATGGTGTCATGGCTCATAGCAACCTGAGGCTCTGTGGCTCAAGCAATCCTCTTGCCTCAGCCTCCCAAGTACCTGGAACTATAGGCACCTATCAATACCCCCAGCTCGTTTTTATGTTTTTAGTAGAGATGGATTCTCACTCTTGCTCAGGCTGGTTGCAAAGTCCTGAGCTCAGGCAATCCACCTGCCTCAGCCTCCCAAAGTGGTAGGATTACAGGCATGAACCACCATGCCCAGCTTAGTATAAAAATTGTTAAATGAAAAAAGCAAGGTGCAGAGCAATGTATACAGTATAATAATATTTATGGAAAAAATACAGAAAGTTATATCTATGTTTGTATATGGCAGTCTTTTCCAAAAGGGCATACTGTTTGAATTTTCTGCCATGTGAAAATGTAACTTATTCAAAAGCTAACTTTAAAAATAATCAAAAAATTTAAACTATTTGATAATAAAAAAAATTTATATTTTTAAGCCATAATAATTTGATAAAATTTGGTTTATTTTCTTTCTTGATTTCTATATTTTTAGTTTTCTAAGATATTTACATGCGAAATAGAACAGCACCAGACAATAAAAATAATTTATGCTTTAAATATTTATGTTTTGGCTGGGCATGGTCGTGTGGTGGCTCATGCCTATAATTGTAGCACTCTGGGAGGCCAAGCTGGGTGGATTGCTTGAACTCAGAGATTCGAGACCAGACTGAGCAAGAGTGAGACCCCATCTCTACTAAAAATAGAAAAATTGAGGCAAAAGGATTGAGTGAGCCCAAGAGTTGGAAGTTGCTGTGAGCTATGATGATGCCATGGCATGCTACCCAGAGTGACAGCTTGAGACTCTGTCTAAAAAATAAATAAACCAACAAACATATATATTTCTGTTTTGATGATATACATACACTTTCAGTCCCAGGACTCCCAAAGATCAACATATTGAACATATACTTTGAATTTGCAAATCTAAGTACATATTGTTGAGTATCAGCAATATATATTCAGCACCTGCCATAGTTAGGCATTTTTCTAGGTAGGCAAAGACAGGATGCATTTATTTGTGCATGGAGTTGATGTTCTCACGGGGAAGACGGTAATGTGATTTTTTTTTTTTTTTTGAGACAGGAGCCTCCAGCTGTCCCCCTGGGTAGAGTGCTGTGGCATTACAGCTCACAGCAACCTCCCACTCCTGGGCTCAAGCGAGTCTCCTGCCTCAGCCTCCCAAGTAGCTGGGACTACAGGCGCCCACCACAACGCCCAACTATTTTTTTGGTTGCAGCTGTCACTGTTGTTTGGTGGGCCCAGGCTGATCCAAACCTGCCACCTTGGGTGTACATGGCTGGTGCCTTAGTCCCTTGAGCCACAGGCACCAAGCCGGTAATGTGATTTAAAAGTGTTGAGGACACCATTAGAGAGGATAGTGAGGGAAGACCTGTGAGGAGGTGACACTTGTACTGAGACCCAAATAATGAGATTTCCACGAAATGATCCTAACACATGGTGGAGAAACAGAGGGATGGTCAGAAGGGATGGGGAAACCCATGGGTCAGGGAGAGTAGCTCCAGAAGGGCAGGAGGGGCCAGTGTCTGTATGCTTCAGGGAGAGACCAATATGTGCATCACCACAGGTGCCAAACATAAAAACAGTGACAATACCAAAAGCAGGCCAAGAACAATTGGAACATTCCTATTTTGCTTGTGAGACTGTACAGCCACTATGGAACACAGTTAAGTAGTTCTTTTGAAGTTCAGCATATACACAGTTTACCATACAACTCAGCAAGTCTGCTCCTAGGACAAATAAAAACATGTGTCCACAAAAAGGTTTGTACAAGAGTATCCATAGCAACTTTTCCATAATAGCCCCAAATGACAAGTATAATTTCCATCAACAGTAGAATGGATAAACAAATTGTGGTATGGCCACAGTGGAATACAACACAGCAATAAAAAGGAACAAACTACTAATACATGCAATAATATGTATGAATCTCAAAAACATTATATTTAGACCAGGCATAGTGGCTCAGACTCATAGTCCCAGTGCCTTGGGAGGCTGAGGGACTATGAGTCCCCCAAGGACTATGAGGCTGAGGGAAGAGGATTAAGACCAGCCTAGGCAATATAGTGAGATCCTTAACTCTAAATAAGCCAGGCATGGTGGCTCATGCCTGTAACCCTAACACTCTCAGAGGATTGCTGGAAGCTAGGAGTTTGAGACCAAGCAAGAGACCCCCACCAATTAAAAATATGTACAAAGATTTGACAGCATGTCCCAGCTACTCAAGTGAGGCAGGAGGATCACTTGAGCCCAGAAGTTTGAGGTCATAGTGAACTATAATGATGCCACAGCACTCTAGCCTGGTGACAGAGAGAAACTCTGTCATAAAAAAGAAAGAAAGAAAGAAAGAAAGAAAGAAAGAAAGAAAGAAAGAAAGAAAGAAAGAAAGAAGGAAAGAAAAGAAAGAAAATTAAAGCCAGGCATAGTGGTTCACATCTGCAATCCTAGCACTCTGGGAGGATGAGCTGGGTGGATTGCTTGAGACCTTTAAGACCAGCCTGAGCAAGAGCAAGACCCTATCTCTAGGCTCAGCACCTTTCTTTTTTTTTGAGACAGAGCCTCAAGCCGTCCCCCTGGGTAGAGTGCCGTGGCATTACAGCTCACAGCAACCTCCAACTCCTGGGCTCAAGCGAGTCTCTTGCCTCCGCCTCCCAAGTAGCTGGGACCACAGGCGCCTGCCACAACGCCCAGCTATTTTTTGGTTGCAGCAGTCGTTGTTTGGTGGGTCCGGGCTGGGGATTCGAACCCGCCACCTTAGGTGTACGTGGCTGGCGCGTTAGCCAGTTGAGCTATAGGCGCTGAGCCTCTCTTTTTTTTTTTTCAAGACAAGAGTCTCACTTTGTCACCCTCAGCTGGGTGCTGGGGCATCACAGCTCAAAGCAACCTCAAACTCTTGGGCTTAAGTGATTCTCTTGCCTCAGCCTGCCAAGTAATTGGGACTGCAGGCACCAGCCACAACACCTGGCTATTTTTAGAGATGAGGTCTTGCTCTGGCTCAGGCTAGTCTCAAACTCTTGAGCTCAGGCAATCCACCTGCCTCCACCTCCTAGAGTGCTAGGATTACAGGTGTGAGCCAACGTGCCTGGCCAATCTTTCTCTTCTGTGGCACTGAGAATGTATTTTTACAACCAGTGGCCTCCAAGGGCCTCTGAGGCCTACAGTTTGGGAATTATTGCTCTCAATTTCCAGGTGAGGAAACTGGGCCCATAAAAGGGGACTGAGCTCTGTCCTAAGGACTTAGAACAGATCTGAGACAAAACGCTTTACTCTGGGACCCAACCTTTAAAGCAAAACAAAACAAAAAGCTTGGAGCCCACACTTCAGGAACCCAGTCCATCTGCTTCTCTGTGGGTCTTGGCTTCCCCTGTGAAGGAGTCAGGGAGGTTGATGAAATGGCTTGGTCTTCTGGGAGCTCAAAGCCTTCTCTAGGCAGGTGAAAATATTTACAGGGATCTGGCCCAACTGTCCTGCCAGGCAGCATTTGATAAGTATCTGGGAGAGGAAGCTGAGATCACAAAAGCTAGTGTGGACCTCAGATTGCTCATCTCTGCACTGTCTGCAGGGCGGATATTTCTATGGGGTCAAGATATACATATTGACATTCATTCAGATATTTTTCTGAATATCTGGGACAGAGGGCTGGGGACTCAGCAGTGACTATGACAGCATTCTTCTTGCCCTTCTGGGGCTTATAGAATAGCAGAGGAACACTCATTGACAGTGACGACCTGTGGGAGGCCGGTAAGGAGATCCCACACTGGGGCAGCTGACCCAGCCTGTAATCAGGAGTGGCTTCCTGGAGGATGAGATAGAGAAGTAGAAAGAGCAGCCCCGTCTTAGCCACCATAGAACTCAGTCTCCTTGAGGAATAGGAGCAGTTAATGAGTCAATCAGATAATTACTAACTGGATAATCTAGTGGAGGAAATGAGTCTGAGAGCTGCTCTGAGGAGGTGATAGCTGAGAAGGGTGGTGGGAAGAGTGTTCTAGGCAAAGGGAAAGGTTAATACCAAGGCCTGGGGTGGTGATAACGATAACTGGCAGTTTAAGGAACTCCAAGATCAGACAACAAGGGAGTACAGTAGCCCTGCTAGGGCCACAAAGGAGCCAATCAGGCCAGTTGAGAGGGGCTAGGACTTTCTCCTAGGAGCAATGGAGAGCCACGAAAGTTCTGAACAGGGAAGAGACAACCATTCCTTTAACAGATACTAGACTCAGTGTCTATTGTGTGGCAGTCCCTGATCTCAGGACATGGGGTGCAGCAATGAACAAAACACACGAAGATCCCTGCCTTCTTGGAGTGGTCACTCCACTCACAGAGACAGATAATACATTGAGCAGATAGGGTCCAGGATGCTGATAAGTACATTGGAGAAAAGGCAGGGAAGGGGTGTGGCGGAGGGGTGTGGGTTTGCAGTTTTAAGTAGAATGGGCATGGCCAGGTGTGATGGCTCATGCCTGTAATTCCAGCCCTGTGAGAGGCTAAGGCAGGTGGATTGCCTGAGCACGGGAGTTTGAGACCAGCCTGAGCAAGACCAAGACCAAAAATAGAAAAACTAGCCAGTTGTGGTGGCAGGCACCTATAGTCCCAGTTACTTGGGAGGATGAGGCAGAAGGATCACTTGAACCCAAGATTTTGAGGTGGCTGTGAGCTGTGACAACACAGCACTCAACCCAAGGTGACAAAGTGAGACTATCAGCAAAAAGAAAAAAAAAAAAGAATGGTCAGGAAAGGCTTCTTCAAGTAACTGATAGCTAAGCAGAGACCTGAAGGAGGTGAGAGAGCCATGGAGACATGAAAGGGAAAAGTGTTCAGGTGGAGGGAACAGCAAGTGCAAAGGCCCTGAGGTGAGATGGGGGGAGGGGTGAGTATGGCCAGAGCTGAGCAGGCATTTGGGGAGAAGGATTGGGGCCCAAATCAGCTAGCTTTGGACTTCCATAAGGACTCTGACTGTGGTGTGAGTGAGGTGGCATCCATGGAAAGGATATGAGCTGACGTCAATGTTACAGCCTCTCTGGGGAAAAGGAGGGTGTTTTAGTTTCCTGTGGCTGCTATAACAATTACCATGAACTTGGTGGCTTAGAACAACAGAAAATTTTACTCTTGACAGTTCTGGAAGCCACAAGTCCACAATTAAGGTGTCTGCAGGGCCCCCTCTAGAGGCTCTGGGGGAAGAATTTGGTCCATGCCTGTCACCTAGTCTTTGGTGGCTGCCAGCAATCCTTGAGGCTCCTTGAGTTGTAAGCATATTACTCCAATCTCTGCCTTCACGTGGCCTCTGTCCCTGAATCCCCACTCTGTATCTGTGTCTTTTCCTTTTCTGTCTTTTATAAGGACATTTGTCATTAGATTTAGGGCCCACTCCAGAATGATCTCATCTTGAGATCCATGACTGTATCTGTAAAGACCCATTTCCATATAAGGTTACAGTCACAGGTTCTGGGGGATAAGACATGGACATTTGTTTGGAGGTGGGTGGGGACCATCATTCATCCCACCACAGGCACAGGAGTAGAAACCTCACACTGATACCATGCAGAACAGCTCCTTAACCAGCCCCTGGGCATCTCCAGCTATGGCTACCGTGGCCGAGACTGTCGTGCCAATCTTTACCTGCTGCCCACAGGGGAAATAGTGTATTTTGTGGCCTCCGTGGTTGTGCTGTACAGCGTGGAAGAACAGAGGCAACGGCACTACGTAGGACACAATGATGACATCAAATGGTGAGGCATGGGAGGATGGGGAGGGAAGAGAGCCGTGGCTTGGGGTGCAGACCAGCCCAGCCCCTGCCTCTACTAAACTTCATTACTATCCCTGCCACTATGAGGTGGGGGTGGGTCAAGCCTCTGTTCCATCTCCAAAGCCACCAGCTGCCCCCAGGCTGAATTCAGTGGGAAAATGTGGAATGACTATCAATATTTCAAATGTTTGGCCGGGTGTGATGGCTCACACCTGTAACCCTAGCACTCTGGGAGGCTGAGGCAAGTGGATTGCTTGAGCTCAGGAGTTTGAGAGCAGCCTGAACAAGACTGAGACCTCTACAAATGGCTGAGCGTTGTAGCAAGCACCTTAGTCCCAGCTCAGGGAGACTGAGGCAAGAGGATCGCTTGAGCCCAGGACTTGGAAGCTCTGTGAACTATGATACCAGGGTACTCTACCCAGGGCAACAGAGTGAGGCTCTGTCTCAAAAAAAAAATTTTTTTTTAAATGTTGGTGAATTCACTTAATGCATGACTCTTTCGCTTTTTTTGAAAACTCTGAACTGACCTAGATAGTGTGGTGGTTGGTGGCTGGGAGTGGTGGCGGCCCCTTTAAAAATTGATATACTTCCTGGGCCACTGTTGGTGGTATAGGCTTAACTCCTGCTGGCCTTTGAGTTTGAGACTCTTGGCCTAAGTCTTTGCCTCTGAGCCAGCATACCCAGAGGATATCCACTTATTGCTAGTGCAGGACTAAATACATGTTTATTGAGTAAATAACTCAATCAACCAATTTGTGGAATGAATAAGCAGGCTGTCAGTGGCCTGCTGAAGGAGGGGTCCTGGGATGCTGTGAGCCCCTCTCTCCCACTGAGCCCTGTCCATCTATCTGTCTCCTTTCAGCCTGGCTGTTCACCCTGATATGGTCACCATTGCAACTGGACAGGTGGCAGGCACCACTAAGGAGGGCAAGGTAATGGAGGGGAAGAGACACATAGAAAAGAGAGCAGGACTGGAGTTGTGGGGGGTGGGCAGCTGGGCCTGTCAGGTAACAGATGCTTTCTTTTTTTCTGCAGCCACTGCCACCCCACGTACGCATCTGGGACTCAGTTTCCCTCTCCACCTTACATGTGCTGGGCCTGGGGGTGTTTGAAAGAGCCGTGTGCTGTGTGGGCTTCTCTAAATCTGTAAGTCCTTTGAGCACCCTCACCTTCCAAAGCCAGACAAATCCTCCCCACCTCTTCACCCGCGCTTTTAGGTGGGAAACCACGCCCACATTGTGATGTCACAGAGGCGGGCCGCGCCTCAGCAGAACTGGAGGCGGCTGACTTCCAAAGCTTGACCTCACAGGTCTGCAGTATTGGCTGTAATAAAGTGCACCATCTGTCTTGATGTGCCCCCAACTCTCAGTATTTGTTCCCTTGCTCGTCGGTGAATGTTTGTTGCATTATTGTTAGCATCCCCTGTCACTCTGGAAGGATCTTTATCCTTAGGCATTTTAAGCCCAGTATCTTAGGGCCCAGCTGCTCCCAGCTGTGCAGTCCCAGACAGATGTTGGCATGTCCAGGCATAGATAAGTACAGAAATAGAGAGTAAACCTGTAAGAATGTGCAGAGCAATTTAACATTACCACAATAGTCAAGTGTGTGATTGTTACATTTTTATCACATTTTACAAAAACATTGGTTTGCAATGGATCTGAGAGTAAGAAACAGACAGTCCTCCCAGATAGTTTAAGAAGCACTGGATTAGAGCCTCAGAAGTTTTCTAAGACTTAAAGAGACATTTGAGAGTTTTGTAGGGGATTGGGGAGGAAGCCAAAGTGTGGGGAAGAAAAAAAAAATGCCAAGTCAAAATTAACTTGTATTTTAACTAAAGTTGTAAAAACCCAACATTATACCAACTTTATTAATTGCTGAATTACATATACATAAAAGTCGTTCCATATTTAAATGCAAATTAGATGATATCAGCAAGAATTTGTGTGCTGGCAGCAGAGACATCACAGCTGAGGGTAAATTAGATGAGTTTGTTAGGGATGCGTCATTTCAAAGGGCGAGTTATCAAAACCCTTTAAGATGACATTGCAGTGCTTAGACAAAGAGTGTATTTTAATGTCTTTTGTATGACATGGGACAGGGGCTTTGAAGGTCTGAAAACAGGCCCATTTGGCAAGTGCCTAGTGGTCATGGGGAGGCGGGTGGGGTGGGGGGAATGGATCTGACTCACCTTGCCTCTCTCCTCTGTAGAATGGGGGCAACCTGTTGTGTGCAGTGGACGAATCCAGTGATCACATGCTCTCCGTGTGGGACTGGGCTAAGGAGTCCAAGGTGGTGGATGTCAAGGTAGGGTGACCTTTCTCATCTCTTCCCTTTAGGGTGCCCCTGTGGGACCTTCTGATCTCAGGGGTTTGAACTCTAGAACCAGACAGTCCATGTGTAAGTCCTGATTTTGCCACTTTCTAGCTATGTGAATTTGAACAAGTGACTTGCCCTCTCTGAGCCTCAGTTGTCTCATCTATAAAATGGAGATAGCTCAGTGCCTATAGCTCAGCAGCTAGGGTGCCAGCCACATACAGCAGAGCTGGCGAGTTCGAATCTAGGCCAGGCCTGCCAAACAACAGTGACCACTAAAACCAAAAAATAGCTGGGTGTTGTGGTGGGCGCCTATAGTCCCAGCTACTTGGGAGTCTGAGGCAAGAAATCTCTTAAGGCCAAGAGTTTGGCTCAGCACCTGTGGCTCAGGTGGCTAAGGTGCCAGCCACATACACCTAGGGTGGCAGGTTTGAATCCAGCCCGGGCCCACCAAACAACAATGAGGCTGCAACCAAAAAATGGCTGGGTGTTGTGGCAGGTGCCTGTGGTCCCAGCTACCTGGGAGGCTAAGGCAGGAGACTCGCTTGAGCCCAGGAATTGGAGGTTGCTGTGAGCTGTGATGCCATGGCATTCTACCCAGGGGGACAGCTTGTGACTCTGTCTCAAAAAAAAAAAAAAAAAAAAGGCCAAGAAAAAAATAAGGCTGTGCAGGCTGTGACACCATTGGCACTCTACCAAGGGTGACATAGTGAGACTTTGTCTCACAAAAAAGAAAAAAAAAATGGAGATAATGGTAGTATCTTGTTCAAAGGATTTTTGTAAGGATGTTGGGATATGGATGGGTGGACCTGGCCCAGCAGAAGAGTGGTATAAAGTGGCTGCTGACTACACAGTCCTGTGGTATCCAAGACAGACCTTAATTTGCCTCTCTGGGCAGTGGTCTACTTCACAGATAAACTGTAGTAGAGGGAAAAGATACTCGCCCAAGGTCACATGTGTGTTCTCTCAGCTGTGAGCAGGAAACCTGGGTTCCAGATTAGGGTCCACTACTTAGAGAAGGAGAAATGGTTGCGAGGCTGGGGTCTCACAGGCTGCTAGATAATAACCAGTAGTTTAGTGATGAGGAGATATTATCAGAACAATCTAATTTCCTTTTAAGACAGAGGAACCTTAATCAAGAGCATTTATTAAATGTCTATCTCCACACAGTCTGATAGACTGAACGCAGACAGGAGTCAGGCCTAGGCGAATTGGATTCCAGACCTGACTCATACCTAGCTGTGTGGCTTCAGGCAAATGGTTGCCCTCATTAATCCTGACTTCTGTAATGAGGGGACCCTAATGGTTCTTAACTCCTAGGGTGCTGTGAGATTGTAAAGTGCTTACTTAGCATAGTACTTAGTGTGGAATAGGAGCTCTCAAAGGATCTGCTATTACATTGGTGACAAAGAAGACTATAATAATGCTTCACAGGGCTAGTCCTGCCTCCTGTAGTTGAGCACAGGAAAGGTTCAGGCAAACAGGTTGTGCGGTGCACGGCCCACACAGCTGTATAGGGTGGTCTTGTGTAGGACGGGTTGGTAGGCCTGGTGGCTTTGAAGTCCTCATTCTGAATCTCCTCTATCCCGAAAGTGTTCCAGCGAGGCTGTGCTGGTGGCCACCTTCCACCCCACAGACCCCACCCTGCTTATCACCTGTGGGAAATCCCACATCTACTTCTGGACCCTGGAAGGAGGCAGTTTGAGCAAGCGGCAGGGCCTCTTTGAGGTGAGTACCAAGGATTCAGGGACAGGTTGGACTGGATAGAAGGAATACTCAGGGAGGCAAGAAGACACATATCAGAGGGTGATGAGTTTGAGATTACAGAGATGCTGGGATGTTGCCTCCCGGGGCCTTGGTTTCTCTCTCCATAGGGGAAAGGGAGGATTCAAAGGGATGAAGAGTACAGCAGCTCCCAGTAGAAAGTAAATGCTCTATAGACTCGGCGCCTGTGGCCCAAGTGGCTAAGGTGCCAGCCACATATACCTAAGGTGGCGGGTTCAAATCCAGCCTGGGCCCACCAAAACAACAATGAGGCTGCAACCAAAAAATTAGCCGGGTGTTGTGGCAGGTGCCTGTGGTCCCAGCTACTTGGGAGGCTGAGGCAGGAGACTCTGAGCCCAGGAGTTGGAGGTTGCTGTGAGCTGTGATGCCACAGCACTCTACCCAGGGGGACAGCTTGAGGCTCTGTCTCAAAAAAAAAAAAGAAAGTAAATGCTCTATAAATGGGTGCTGTGTGTGTCAATATTATCCTCGCATAGCACTCAGAGGTTGACTGGCTGAGAGAGATATTAGCTAAGATAGACAAACTGAACTGGAAGCAGAGGGCCTGGGAGGGAAGACACAGGGCACTTCTGACAGGGCTCCTGACTCTGGTGAGAGTTGGGGCTTCCACTCCCACAAGGGAGGCCTTGAGAACAGGCACGGGCGGAGATGAGATGGAGATACCGAGGCGGAGGTGCGTGAGGCAGGGGACGGGACCTAGACAAACACTCTGAAGATGGAGAGGGCAGATATCAGTGGGAGAAGGCAGAAAGTGGGCCCCGGGGTGGGAAAGGGAAACAATGGGGTCAGAAATTCTAGGCTGCAGGTTGGAGGCAGGTTGGAGATGGGGTTACTCCACACAGAGCCTCGTACTCAAAAGCATAGAGGGGATCCCCTGAACCATAGTCCTGGATGACAGATGATCTCTAGGAGATCATCCTGCTTCAGCAATGCTCTGACACCTTCCTCTCTCCTCTACCTTAGAAACACGAGAAACCGAAGTATGTGCTGTGTGTGACCTTTTTGGAGGGTGGTGACGTGGTTACCGGGGACTCTGGGGGGAACCTCTACATCTGGGGCAAAGGTCAGTGTCGCCCCATCTGTTTGGTCCCAACCCAGTCTCCCCAAACATCCTTGGCTATGCCTCCCTTCCTCTAAAGCTGCTCATGTGGAATGAATGATAAACTGGATATATATGCATGAAATCTTTATTCCTCCAAAGGTTTTCCTCTGCAAATCCCATGTTAGGACTCAAGTCTGGATTTTAAATGAGTGTATTAACTCAGTTGTGGGTAGATGGAAGGACAAAAGGATGGGTGGATAAATGAATAGACAGGTGGTCTGTCCTAGCCTGTGTCTCAATGAATGACCGACCGGATGAGTAAAGGAATGAATGAGTGAAGATGTCATCTTACGCAATGGATGGAAGAATGAGTAAATGACTGTGTTATTATCCTTAATGGGTGGATGACTAAAGGAATGAACAATTAAATACTATGTAAATAATTGGTTATCACTACTAATGAGTAATTATGTTAATGTATTATCCCAGGCAGTGGATCTATAGAGCAATGAATGAGTAAATGAGTGAATGAACGAATGAATGAATGGTTGTTTTAGTCAGTGGATTAATGTTATGAAGAACAGACTGTTTCAGGAAGTGAATTGCTGAGTGAATGAGTAAATGAGTTGATTGTCCTAGCCAATGATGGATGAACAAATGAAAAAGTGGGTTCCAACTAGTAGGTAACTTTATTAATAAATAAATGGATTATTATCTGGGCACAGTTGCTCACACCTGTAATTCTAGCACTTTGGGAGGCTGAGACAGGATTGCTTGAAGTCAGGAGTTTAAGACCAGTCTGGGCAACAAGCAAAAAACAAAACACAATGGGAGACACCTATAGAGCCAGCTACTCAGGAGGCTGAGGTGGGACAATCGGATGAGCTCAGGTATTCTAGGTTGCAATGAGCCATGATTGCACCACTGTACTCTAGTCTGAGTGACAGAGGGATAGAGGGATACCCTGTTTCTAAAAGGAAAAAAAGATTAATAGATTGTCCCAGCCAAGGATAAAGGAGTGAAAAGTTCATCATGGTCTTTGGTGAATACATGAATAAAAGAATGAATGGGTTATCCAAGCCATGAACAAATGAATGACATTTTGGGCCTGGATACTGTTGCTTTCATATACATTATACTCCTTATTCAAGGCTGCCCTGAATATTATTCCCATTTCACAGAAGAAAAATACTAGGCTTAGAGAAGGAAGTTACCCAGCACAGTGCCAAGCTGGGCAGAGTCAGAGCACTTGGTACCTAAGGGCCTTGCCCTTTTCACGCCATCTTTTGCACTACACATAGACATATAAGAGATAGGCCTCAACCACAGAGTTCCTCTGTGACCTTAGCTAAAGCCTTTCCCTCTCTGGGCCTCAGATTTCCTGCCTATAAGCTGAGTAGGAGACAGGGATTATCTCTAAGTGCCACTTCTGCTGATAACAAAGAGCCTGGGCTTCAGTGTTGGGGTAGTGTTACCCCAGGCAGGGCTGTGCAGTGGGTTTAGCAGTTGGGAAGGTCTGCGTTCAGGTCCCAGTGGTGTAGCATATTCTTTCTGCAGCCTTGGGAAAGTCATATCCCTTCTAAAACCTAGTTGCCCCATCTGTGAAATGGGTGTAGTATCACTGCCTCCCTTCAGGTCTGTTCTGAGCTTTCCTTGAGATGAGACAGTTAGAAGAAGCTCTGAATAAGCGCTGGCAGCGTGTCTTTCCCAGAGGACTGTAAACTTTCTGGGGCAGGGACTGCATCTGAGCCGTTTCCACACTTCCAGCCCTACCACTGGGTCCATCTTGCAGGGCTTCAAGGTATCAGATGGGTGGGTGGTTGGGAAGATAGGTGAACAAAGTAATGTGTGTACATGTCTGGTATGAAGACAGCCCAGCTCACTTGGGAGAAGTGATACCACAGCTGAGTGCTAAGGGATAGTAATTAAAGATTGCTGGTTGTTCCTTCCACTCCTGCCCCAGCCTTCTCTCTGGTCTTTTGACCTTCAGTCTTGCCCCCTCCGATTCAGTATGTTTCTAGAAGCAAATGTAAATCTGACCCCGTGCTTCCTCTTTCATGATTCCCTAGGTCCCTTGTGACAAGGTCACCAAGACTTGCATGGCCTGGCCGTGCCTTCTCTTGCTCTTGCTTATTATACTTAGTCACTTCACTCCAGATTTTTTTTAGTTCCCTAAATCGTCTAGCTTCTTCTACTCTCTGCTTTTTTGTAACATAAGCTTGTTCCTGTCCATTGCACCATTTTTCCACCCTCTCTTGTCCCAGCTGACTCCTACACCCCCTTCAGATCTTTGCTCAACTGTCCTCTCCTCAAGGAAGCCCTCCCTGACCCACTAGACTGAGTTCCCTCTGTGAGATCTCAGAGTCTCCTGGGTTTCCCCATTCTGTGCCTAACCACCTTGAGTTATCACTGACTCTTGGTGAGGCTGTCTTTGCCATTGGGCTGTGAGCCCTGTAGGTTGTCTTGGTTACCACTGTGTCCCCAGTATGAGACTGAGCCTGGAATAAATACTAGTTAAATAATTGTGGATTGAATGGGTTAATGGTTGAATGAATGGATAGATAGGTTGACAGATGGTTGGATATATGGGTGAATGGTGAATTGGTAGATGTGTGGGAAAATAGAAAATGGGTAGATGTTTGGATGGAAGGATGGATTAACTGCTGAATGGGTAGTTAGATGAAAGAGGGGCCAGATAAGTGGATAAGAAGGGGATGGATGGATGGATGGAAAGAAAGGTGGATAGATGGATCAGTAGATGGGTGGGTGAATGGAGGGGTGGGTGGATGGATAGACAGATTGGTAGATGGATGGATGAATTGAATGGCTGAGTGGGTAGACAGATGCATTGACAGAGCAGTAGATAGGTGAGTGGATAGATGAGTGGGTGGATGGGCAGGTGGATAAATGTTGTTTCAGATGGTTTAATGCATGGATGATAAGGTATTTAAGAAAATGAAAGGAATGGAAGAAAAGAAAGGAAAATGGTGGGTGAGTGGGTAGGTAGGCAGAAAGGGAGATAGAAGGGTGTAGAGGATGGTGATTGAGTGGACAAGGTGCTTTCAGGGGTCAGTCAGTACAGGGGCAGCTTCTCCATGATGACCCCTTTCTTGGCCACCTTACAGGTGGGAATCGCATCACACAGGCAGTGCTGGGTGCCCACGATGGCGGCGTGTTTGGGCTCTGCGCCCTGCGGGACGGGACGCTGGTGTCCGGAGGGGGCCGCGATCGGAGGGTGGTCCTCTGGGGTTCTGACTACAGCAAGCTGCAGGAGGTGGAGGTGAGGAGGGGGAATGGGCTAATATGAGGGCAGAGAGGCCCTGCACCCAATAAGGCTCCCAGCACTCCATCCTCCCCCCAGCACATCACCCACACCCCCTACATGTGTCCTACACTCATCTGTCCTCTCTCATCTGCTCACCCAGGTCCCCGAGGACTTTGGCCCTGTGCGTACGGTGGCAGAGGGCCGGGGGGACACGCTGTACGTGGGGACTACCCGCAACTCCATCCTGCAGGGCTCTATCCACACGGGCTTTTCGCTGCTTGTCCAGGTGAGCATCTCTCTTCTGTACCACCTCCCCTCCCCCAGCTATTTCTCTTCTTTTCCCTGCACCACCCATTTCTCTTCTCTTTCCACTCCCATTTCTCATTATCTCCCTGTTCCATCCCTTCTCTAGCCTGGCCCTGACTCAGGACCTCTCCAGAAATGCCCATGATTTCGCAGTCCACAGCTTGAACTGCTAGCATAGCAGAGGGTCCCCAGGCCCCCTACTCCAACTATACTAGGGTTGCATCCTGCAGACTCCTCCCAGGTCTCCAGTGCCAAAGGCCTTGGAAGGCCCTCTGGAGTCTGCCTGCATTTCTTGCAAATGAAATGCCCCCTCCTCCACCCCTGGTGTACCGTGCCCCTACCCCCCACCGCGTTAAAACACCTACCTACCGGCTCGGCGCCTATAGCTCAACCGGCTAAGGCGCCAGCCACGTACACCTAAGGTGGCGGGTTTGAATCCCCAGCCCGGACCCGCCAAACAACAATGATGGCTGCAACCAAAAAATAGCCGGGCGTTGTGGCAGGCGCCTGT
>CAUYTI010037542.1:0-25139 GCA_963575145.1 Galago senegalensis | reverse complement strand
AGCTCACAGCAACCTCCAACTCCTGGGCTCAAGCGAGTCTCTTGCCTCTGCCTCCCAAGTAGCTGGGACCACAGGCGCCCGCCACAATGCCCGGCTATTTTTTGGTTGCAGCCGTCATTGTTGTTTGGCAGGTCCGGGCTGGGGATTTGAACCGGTCACCTTAGGTGTACGTGGCTGGCGCCTTAGCTGGTTGAGCTATAGGCGCCGAGCCAATGCCCATATTCTTAACTGCAGTTATAATTTCCTCTGTCCAGGGTTGACTGCCCCTTGCTTTTAGTACTGCTTTGGAGAGAATTGAGTAGATTGTGGCAGAATGTAGGGAAGCTCAGCAGAATAAGTCCTCCTTTGCCTAGAGGTCTGGTGGAAATATTTGGGCTTAGCCAGACTTGGGTTTGAATCATAGCTATCCCACTAGGATATTCGCTATTCAACAAGTTTTGTTTGTTTGTTTGTTTTTGGTTTAACTTACTACATGCCAGTGATATCACTAGTGCTGAGAAAACAAATAATGTCTTTGCCTTCATGGAGTGTAGAGGAACAGACAGATATTAAACAAATATTACACACTAAGTCCTTGGAAGGAAAATAGCAGGTTGTTAAGAGAGCATAACAAGACTTCATTTAGCTTGGGAAGTCTTGAGTCCACTCTAAATGTTCGTTCTGTTTTTCCTTTTCTTCTTGATTTATTTTTTTTTATTTTTGAGACAGAGCCTCAAGCTGTCCCCCTGGGTAGAGTGCCGTGACATTACAGCTCACAGCAACCTCCAACTCCTGGGGTCAAGCGAGTCTCCTGCCTCCGCCTCCCAAGTAGCTGGGACCACAAGCCAGCCCGGCTATTTTTTGGTTGCAGCCGTCATTGTTGTTTGGCGGGCCCGGGCTGGGGATTCGAACCCGCCACCTTAGGTGTACGTGGCTGGCACCTTAGCTAGTTGAGCTATAGGCGCCGAGCCTTCTTCTTGATTTATTAAGGAAATATTTCTTACATGCCTATTGTATACACAGCATGTTTCCTAAGTTGGAGAGACAAAATATGTACCTAAAACTGTATTTTAAACAACAGAATTAAAATAAGTGTGTGTCCTCAGGTTGTCTATGAGGCTCTCTGTGTGCCATAGCTATTTTATCCATAACATGAGAATACTATTTGTCTTACCCAATCACATGTTTTGTGAAGACCAAGTGAGATCATGTGGTGAAGTGGTGCCAGACAACTATAAACAGAGAAGGATTGGAGAGCTAGGGAAGGACCAGCATAGTATAGAATCACTAATTAGGCAGTGCTTTAAGGAGGACATGAACTTTATAGTCTGGTCTTAAAGGTGACAGGTGTGGATGAGGAGAGAGGAGGTTGTTCCAGGCCAGAGCGTTTTGGGAGGGGATTAAAGAGTAGGCTTGAAGTAGCTATGTGAGGGGCAGCCAGCAGCCCTGCTGCTGGGATAGAGGAACCTGATTATAGACAGAGATGAGCTTGGATCAGGAGACCAATCATTGATTCACACTGAGTTTTGTTTGATGCATTCCTGATTGTTAGAAAAGGTTGTGGAGGTCTTAGGTTTTCAACAGAGAATAGAGCAGGTGTCCTCAAACTATGGCCCATGGGCCACATGTGGCCCACCTAGGACATTTATCCAGGTCGCCGGGTGTTTTTGCTGCCACTTCCTGTCCTGCTTAGCAGCCAACTCGTCCCGGGGGCCGCAGTCTGGCCCTCCAACGGTCTGAGGGACAGTGAACTGGCCCCCTGTTTAAAAAGTTTGAGGACCCCTGGAATAGAGATTAGTTGGCAAATGGTCCCTGGCCATTCATGAGTTTGTCCACTAAAACTCAAATGATTGAAATTTATGAGAAATAAATGCTCAGTCCTCATAGGTTAGAGAATCAGGATAATTTGATGTAAGCAAAACTGGATAGAAAAGATCCAAATGTAGAAGTTTCCATTTCTAGTCACTGAGTTTGAGCTAATTCTTTCCGTTGCTAAATATATCTTGCCTTCCCTTAGGGTGAGATGTTGTCTTATGCTGAATAATTTGTATTATTAACAATGCTTTGTTCATGGTAGGTGCTCAGTAAATATATCTCATTCTATAATAACCACTTTAGAATGTGAGCCACTTTCTACTTGCTAGTGTGTGTTGTTTTATTATTTATTTATTTTTTTGAGACAGAGTCTGACTATGTTGCCCTTGGTAGAATGCTGTGGTGTCACAGCTCATAGCAACCTCAAACTCTTAGGCTTAAGCGATTCTCTTGCCTCAGCCTCCCAAATAGCTGGAACTACAGGCGCCCACCACAACACTTGGCTGTTTTTTTATTTTAGTTTTCATTGTTGTTTAGCAGGCCCCGATCAGGTTCAAATCCACCAGCCTAGGTGTATGTGGCTGGCGCCCTAACCACTGAGCTATGGGAGCCAAGCCTATTTTTTTTTTTATTTTTTTGAGACAGAGCCTCACTTTGATGCCCTTTGGAGAGTGTTGTGGCATCATAGCTCATAGCAAACTCAAACTCTTGAGCTCAAGTGATCCTCTTACCTCATTCTTCCAAGTAGCTGGGACGATGCCTGGCTGTTTTTAGAGACCAGGTCTCGCTCTTGCTCAGGCTGGTCCCGAACTCCTGAGCTTAGGTGATCCATCTGCCTTGGCCTCCCAGAGTGCTAGGATTACAGGTGTGAGCCACTGCACCCATCCTACTTGCTGGTTGATGTTTTCTTGCACACTTCATTTTGGGCAGCATGGGCAGCTAAATATCCAGGCCAAGCACATAGGAGTCACTCTATACTACTGCTCCCTCACCTTCCCTTCATCCATACTCCTGATCTGGCCTCATCTGTTGTGATGGACCCCTTAGTGATCTCTTTACTGTGGTCTTGCAGACCCACCTACTCCAAGCCAGCATGATAGCCAGTGGGAAGGGCTTTCTAGGAAGAGAGAAATTATGCAGAGCTTTGTGTGTGGAAAAGAACTTGACACATTTAAAGAACTGAAAAGCTATATTGGTTGACAAGAAGGCATAAAAGAGGTAGGTGAACAGGGCCCAGATCACATGAGATCTTTTTTTTTTTTTTTTGAGGCAAAGTCTCATTGTGTCACCCTCAGTAGAGTGCCATGGCGTCACAGCTCACAGCAACCTCAAACTCTTGGGCTTAAACAATTCTCTTGCCTCAGCCTCCTGAGTAGCTGGGACTATAGGCATCCACCACAATGCCCAGCTATTTTTTGTTGCATTTATCTTTGTTGTTTAGCTGTCCTGGGCTAGGTTCAAACCTGCCAGCCTTGTTGTATATGACTGGTGCCGTAACCACTATGCTATGTTTGCTGAGCCCACATGGGATCTTGTCAGTTTTGGAAAGGAGTTTGGAAATTACATTGATTCTAGAGGGAAGTCTAGGCATGGTAATGACCTTATCTGCTTTATAGGGCTCACTGTGGCTGCTATGTGGAGAATCCTGGACTCTGTCTGCCCATTGGGCAGCAGGTTAGCCTGAGTGAGACCCAGCAGGGTGATGGTACCCTCTGCCCTTTCAGGTTTGACTGGTGCTCAGCCCTCACTCCTGTCTGTATTTACCCTCAGGCCAGAAAGGCGTGCTAGGCTGGCCCCAGTGTTTAGCCTGCCTACTGGTGGCCTGAGCCTATAATTTGGTGGGTTGGCTGGTTACAAAAATAAAAAATGCGACCTATAACTAAAGCTGAGTGGATTCAGTGAAGAGGGAGCTTTTAATTTGCAGAGGTTCTGGGCTGTACTTAACTGGAGGAGAAATGTGTCTCCTCCCGAGGTGCTGCTCCATTTTCTCTCTTTAGTACCTACTCTGGGGTAGGCTTGGGTTTGTGGGGGTGAGATGTGGGGGACTTTAGGGAGATATTTGGAGGGGACATTGGGGTTCAGCAACATGTTTGATTGGGCTTCTTGAGAAGTAGGCATCATTCATTCTTGTTTTTTACTTAGCCCAGTGGGATGAAAGTAAAATTTTAAAATGTTTGTGTGATCATGCATTTATTCATTTAACAACTATTTGTTTATTCTACATTTTACACATTAGGGATACCTAATGGGCATATTAAGGGTACCTACGGATAGTGAACAAAAGAGACAAAAGACCAGCCTCATAGCATTCATGTTGTTGGGGAGAACAATAAACAAATACATAGGTATATAATGTTAAATAGCAAAAAGTGCCATGAAGAAGAAGCAGGTGAGACAAGGGGTTAGAACAGCAGTTCTCAACTTGAGGGTTGCAACTCACAGGAACTGTATTAAAGGGTCGGGGCATTAGGAAGGTTGAGTACCACTGGGTTAGAAAAATGATGAGAGTGACATTTTAGATAAGATGGCCAGGAAGAAATAGCCAGGTGTTGTGGCGGGTGGTAGCTGTGGTCCCAGCTACTCAGGAGGCTGAGGCAAGAGAATCGCCTAAGCCACGGTACTCTATCTAGGGTGATAAAGTGAGACTCTGTCTCTACAAAAAAAAAAAAAAAAAAAAAGATGGTCAGGAAGTTTGGGAGGTTGAGGTATAAGAGAAAGCAAAGTAGTGAAAGGCAACTTTGCATGGACTCTGGATCTCAGTGCCTGACCGTGTCTCCCAGGAAGTGGCCCCTATGACAACGTAGCCAGTCTGGGTGGGCTTTGCAGTCAGTGCTCATCTGAGGGCCCAGCTAGTTCCTAGCCCTAGGTGGGCCCCATTCAGACCTCATGGTTGCTTTTTTCTGGCTGTCAGAACTGTCTGCAGCACCTGGCAGGGTACTGATTAACTATAAATAGATACTTGTTTTTCCAGGGCTCATCAAACCTGATTCTATCAAGATTTCCTGAAGTTGTTCTATGTGTTCTGGGTTTGGGGAGGGATGTGAAGTCTGGCTTGGAAAACAGCTGCAAAGAGTGCAGGGATTCCTTGTGCCTGTGTCTGGTCACTCATCAAGGCTTTTGGCAAGAGCTTTGGGGCTCAATAGATTTGACTCTGAATCCTGACTCTACTATTTATTAGTTTTGTGACCTTGGGCCAGTTTTTTTTTTTTTTTTTTTGAGACAGAATCTCACTTTGTCACCTGGGTGGAGTGCTGTGGTATCATAGCTCTCAGCAACCTCAAACTCTTGGGCTTAAGCAGTTCTCTTGCCTCAGCCTCCCAAGTAGCTAGGACTACAGGCACCTGCCCAACGCTGGGCTATTTTTAGAGATGAGGTCTTGTTCTGGCTCTTCTTGAACTTGTGAGCTCAGGCAATGTATCTGTCTTGACCTCCCAGAGTGCTAGAATTACAGTTTCTTAACCTCCTTGAACCGTTTATTTATCTGGCATGCCTATCAGTGGCCCACATTGTTTTATCTGTATAACCAGGTTGATAATACTTACTTTTTAGGGATTTTTGTGAGGATTAAATAACAAATGTAAAGGGTCCAGGGCAGTGTGTGGCATAGTGGATGCTCTGGACATTTTAAATGGAAAGTCTGGTATGGAGGAGCTCGATGAAAATATTCAAGAAATATGAATTATTGTTGATGGGTAGAGACTGGTTCTCTGTACCTTGAAGTTGTAAAATCACTGAACTTCAGTCATCTTTCTTTTCTACTCCATGATGTTGTCCTAGTCATGACCTCTCCTCAGGCCTTAGAGACCTTCAGGAACCAGGGAAACCCTTGGCTTTTGTTGGCCTCCACTTTAGCACATTTTATCTCTGATACAGCCATGGAATTACCCAACTTTTAGAGTCTTCTGAACTGGAGGCTTTTTACCAAGGCTAGAACAGCCATCATAGGCCTGCCAAGGTCAAGACCTGTGTTCCTGGGACTGTACTGAACTCTGGGATGGTGGAGAGACTGTTGTGTGGGCTCACTTTGTACACTAGAGATCCCACCCTACCCTACCCTCAGTGCCAGCCCTGGAGTGAGGCCCAGACAATGTTCTGGAATGAATGAACTAGAGCTTTCTGACTAGAAAGGAGTATATTTGTTCGAACCTTCTTTGTCCAGAGTATGCTTGGGCCCCTTCCTTTGGACTGACTTCTTGTTTGTGGTTGTGGTTATTTTGTTTTTACTTGCTGCTCAGCAGAATCAGCATCACACAAGCTCTCATTATCCTCAGGCCCTTGGCAGGCAGAACACTTGGTGAATCTTGCTCCCTTGTGAAGTGCTCACTTCTGCAGATTGTTTTCTGGTGTATCTGGCATGAGTTCCACATTGACAGTCCAATAGCAGCTATTAATTGCTCCTTTTGGGCTTGTTTAATTATTGCTGGCATGGTGTGTGACTAAGGAATTCTGCATTTATGGGGCAACAGGTCCTGGTGACCTCCCAAAGCATTTATTTACCTTTCATTTCGCCAGAATATCCTTGTTAAAAGTTGTGAACATAACCCTAGGAGTTGAGGGATAGCCAGCTTAGACAGTGTTAGGTAGCAATTGACCTCCTAGTTGATTCTTTCCAAGAATTGTAAAGGAACCTTATTACCTGCAGATGCCCAGAGACACATCAGTATGGTGTTATAACAATATAAAAGCACTACCAGCTGCTTCTGATTGGGGTCTTGAAGGTAAGAGGCCAGAGAGCTTACTGCAGCCTTATTCTGGAGGCAGGTGAACATTCACTTCAGTGCACTGGAGGGCTCCTGATGGGTAAACTGAGAGTGACTAAGGTGTCATTTTCCCTGGCTAGAGACGAGGGAGAGGGCCAAGAAACCAGCCCTCCAAGACTCACCAGGTGCAGCTTGGTACTCATTCACTCAGCAAGCACTTAGAATTATGTTAAGAGCCAGAGAAATAAAGATGACTTAAGACAGTCATCCTGCCTGCAGGAGTTCAGTCTAGAATTTACATTAAACAAATAATTATAACATACAGCTGGGTAAGTGCAGTGGTCTAGATCAGTGGTTCTCAACCTTCCTAATGCTGCAACCCTTTAATACAGTTCCTGTGGGTCGCAACTGATAGGTTGAGAACTGCTGGTCTAGATAGATACATAGGAAACATCGGGAAACACTGAGGAGAGATACGGCTTGAAGAATACTGCCTGGAGAAGGAAATCTCTGCGGGCTGAAAGGGTAATTAGGAGTTGGACAGTAGTGTGGGAGAGAAAACATTCCAGGTAGAGGGACAGCATGAGCAGAGGCATGGAAGTGAGACAGAGCATGATGTATTTAGAACCCTTGTGGAGCTGCTCAGAGCCATTGAAGTGTGAGGGAAGGCTGAAGGGAGGCAGGGCTAACGCAGTAAGGAAGGCTTTGAATGCCGCATGGAAGAGACTGTACTCATGTGTTTCAAGTTTTGTAGGAGCATGGCACACTCAGATTGTGAGTTGTGGAGGGGTCAGTCTGGCAACCATGGGAGGGAATCAGAATTGGAGGTGAGCAGCCAAGGGGAAGGCCTTGGTAGTTTGGTGAAGATTATGGGAGCTGGAACTGGGGCCAGTTTGCATGGTAGAGATGATAGGAACAGAGTCAGATACAAGTCAACTGATAATAAAGAGTCAAAAGATTAAATTTTCTTTCTTTTTTTTTTTTTTTTTGAGACAGAGCCTCAAGCTGTCCCCCTGAGTAGAGTGCCATGGCATTATAGCTCAGAGCAACCTCCAACTCCTGGGCTCAAGCGAGTCTCTTGCCTCTGCCTCCCAAGTAGCTGGGACCACAGGCGCCCGCCACAACACCCGGCTATTTTTTGGTTGCAGCCGTCATTGTTGTTTGGCGGGTCCAGGCTGGGGATTCGAACCTGCCACCTTAGGTATATGTGGCTAGCGCCTTAGCCAGTTGAGCTATAGGCGCCGAGCCCAGAGTTCCTTTCTTTTTTTTTGAGACAGAGCCTCAAGCTGTCCCCCTGGGTAGAGTGCCGTGGCATCACAGCTCACAGCAACCTCCAACTCTGGGCTCAAGCGAGTCTCTTGCCTCCGCCTCCCAAGTAGCTGGGACCACAGGTGCCCGCCACAACGCCCGGCTATTTTTTGGTTGCAGCCGTCATTGTTTGGCGGGTCCGGGCTGGGGATTCAAACCCGCCACCTTAGGTGTGCGTGGCTGGCGCCTTAGCCGGTTGAGCTATAGGCGCCGAGCCTCTCCTCAAACTCTTAGCAAGTAACTTCTTTTGTCTTGCTACAAAGTTAGGGGTTGGCAAGCTACTGCTTAGGGGTTAAATCTAGTCCACTGACTGTTTTTGTATGGCCTGAGAATTAAGAAAAGTTTTTACGGCTCAGTGCCTGTGGCTCAAGTGGCTAAGGCACCAGCCACATACACCTAAGGTGGCGGGTTTGAATCCAGCCCTGGCTGCCAAACAACAATGCTGCAACCAAAAAAAATAGCTGGGCATTGTGGCAGGCGCCTGTGGGCTCAAGCAAGTCTCCTGCCTCCACCTCCCAAGTAGCTGGGACCACAACGCCTGGCTATTTTTTGGTTACAGCCATCATTGTTGTTTGGTGGGCCCAGACTAGATTTGAACTCGCCAGCTCATGTGTATGTGGCTGGTGCCTTAGCCGCTTGAGCCATGGGCGCCAAGCCAAGTTTTTACATTTTTAAGTAGTTAAAAAAATCAAAAGAAAAATAATATTTTACCACACATGAAAATCATATGAAATTAACTTTCCAATGCCCATAAATAAAATGTATTTGGAACACAACATGCTAATTTGTCTGTTATGGCTGCCTTTGTGATACAACCGTGAAGTGTAGTAGTTGTGGCAGAGAGCTTATGGTCCACAAAGTCCACAAAATATTTTTATCTCTCCCTTAACATAAAACTTCACTAAGCCCAGTTCTAAGCTTTTGTACAAACATACTTGTGACTTGATATGCCTTTGTGAAAGTTGTCAGAATCAGAATGGAGTCACTTATGCCATACCCTAACAAAGGAGTCAGGAGGTCATAGAGTAAGGGCTCTCCTGCATACATACGTATGATCAAACCTACCATAAGACTCTCTGAAAATCAAAAAGGCTACCACAGCCTACACAAAGAATATTTGTAGTCTGTAGTCCCAGCTACTCAGGAGGCTGAGGCAAGAAAATCACCTGAGCCCATGAACTGGAGGTTGCTATGAGCTGTGATGCCATGGCACTCTACCGAGGGTGACAAAGTAGACTCTCTATCTAAAAAAAAAAAAAAAGAAAAGAATATTTTTAAGAGGATGTCTATTATTATTATTATTTTATTTTTTTGAGACAAAGCCTCACTTTCTCACCTTTGGTAGTATCCGTGGCATCATAGTGCATAGCAACCTCAAATTCTTAGGCTCAAGCGATTCTCTTATCCTCCTGAGTAGCTGCGAGTACAGGAGCCTGCCACAATGTCTGGCTATTTTACGTTGTTGCAGTTGTCATTGTTGTTTAGCTGGCCTGGGCCAGGTTCAAACCCACCAACCTGGGTGTATGTGGCCGGTGTCCTACCCACTGAGCTACGGGTACCGCCTGGTTTTTGCTTATTTTTTTTTTTTTATCACCAAAGTGACACATAGTCTCTGTAGAGACAAAAGACTATAGAAAGAAATCAAAAGGAAGGGAAAATTCTCTGTAATCCTAAAACTTGGAGGAATCATTGTCAATTTTAGAGTGAGCGCTCTTGCTACTTTTCTGGGCAAATACGTACACATATTAGTAACATACTCCACATTCTCCAAATGAATATAGGATCATCATGCTTGGTAATCACTAGTTCTTGAACATCTTTCTATATCATGAGTATATTTTTTTAATACCTGGACCTGTCAGAGTATTGATTTTTTTTTTATGATGTCATGTACACATAGATCATGAATACATTTATGCATATGTGGGGTACAATGTGTTGATTTTTTGTATACAATCTGACGTGCTTACATCAAACCAATCAACATAGCTTTTGCCTCACTTGATTATTGCGTTAAGACGTTTATGTTCTACACTTGACAGATTTGACTTGTACTCTGGCAATATGTTCCATAGGTGTGATCCCGCCATTCACCCTCCCTCTATCAAACCTCCCTCCTCCCCCTGTCAGAGTATTGTTTGTGTAGCCCTCCAGCGTACATGGTTGGGGGCAGCTTGTTGACAGAGTCTCAGACTAAACCCAGAGCAGAGACACACTCTGTTGATACAACACACATGGGTCACTTTGGAGGAGAATATACAACCCACATGTGTTTTTCTGGGGAAGCTCCCCTCCAAATATCCAGGTATAGGCCTTTACTTTCCTTTGATATTATAGGTATTTAGGTAGAAAAATAGAAGAAATAGAATCAACATCATCCTTTTCTTCATTTTTTAATTTTAGATTAATATGAGGGTCCAGGCTCGGCGCCTATAGCTCAACCGGCTAAGGCACCAGCCACATACACCTAAGGTGGTGGGTTCGAATCCCCAGCCTGGACCCGCCAAACAATGACGGCTGCAACCAAAAAAATAGCCAGGCGTTGTGGCGGGTGCCTGTGGTCCTAGCTACTTGGGAGGTGGAGGCAAGAGACTCGCTTGAGCCCAGTAGTTGGAGGTTGCTGTGAGCTGTGAATCCACGGCACTCTACCCAGGGGGACAGCTTGAGGCTCTGTCTCAAAAATAATAATAATAATAATAATAATAATAATAATAATATGAGGGTCCATACAATTAGGTTACATGGTTTGCATTTGTAAGGTAAAGTCCCAGTTGTAGAGTCCTTCACCCCAGAAACGTGCCATATACCCCTACATGGGTATGTTAGGTGGGAACTTACCAACCCCTCTCCTCCCTTTTCTTGAATTTAATTGTGTTTTTCTCTTGTGTGGACCTGTAGTTGTTGATCTACTAGTCTCAATGTAGTACTGAGTACATGGGATGCTTGCTTTTCTTTTTTTTTTTTTTTTGAGACAGAGCCTCAAGCTGTCCCCCTGGGTAGAGTGCCGTGGCATTACAGCTCACAGCAACCTCCAACTCCTGGGCTCAAACGAGTCTTCTGCCTCCACCTCCCAAGTAGCTGGGACCACAGGCGCCCGCCACAACGCCTGGCTATATTTTGGTTGCAGCCATCATTGTTGCTTGGCGGGCCCAGGCTGAATTCGAACCTGCCACCTTAGGTGTATGTGGCTGGTGCCTCAGCCACTTGAGCCACAGGCGCCGAGCTGATGCTTGCTTTTCTATTCTCTAGGAAAATATTCTCCGAATCCATCCAAATCCAAATTCATCCAGATAAATATTTTTTTGATAGCTATTTGGATGCATGTACTTTTCACTTACCCGATTCCCTGTTCATGGATGTTTAGGTTTGTTTCTAGCGTTTTACTTTAACAAACATCACTGAGATGAATATCTCTATAAAGAAATCTTTGTGCCCTTCCACGATGAGGTCTTTGAGTTAAGTTTACAAACTTGAAATTTCTGGTAAATTTTGGCATGTGACTGGTGTCTGATACCCTTGTGTCTCACAGCAATGCCAGCACAACGCTGCTGGGGAGTTCTGCGAGCTGTGTGCTCCTGGCTACTATGGAGATGCTACAGCCGGGACACCTGAGGACTGCCAGCCCTGTGCCTGCCCACTGACCAACCCAGAAAACATGTGGGTGCCCTTGTTCAAGGGCCCGGGACAAAATCCCACAGGGGGATGAAGGGCACTGTGCTGGCTCTCAGGGTAGACATGGAAGGAACAAGATGGGGAGTTGGTTTTCTATGACTTGACCTTTGTTCCCCCTTCCCCCCGCCAGGTTCTCCCGCACCTGTGAGAGCCTGGGAGCTGGTGGGTACCGCTGCACAGCCTGCGAACCCGGCTACACTGGCCAGTACTGTGAGCAGTAAGTTTGCAAACAGGAGGAGGGAAGGGAGGCTGACAAATGGTTGACTCCTAGGTGAGAACTCTAAATGGTGTTGCTTAGAAAAATCTCTACTAGGATTATGTTCTTTCCCCACCCAGAACTTCCAAAGACTCCGCATTGCTCTCGGGACAAGCACAAGCTCCTTAGCCATCTTTACTGTGCCCTGTTCTCATCCTGCTTCTGACACCCAACTTTGTACTCTAGCTGGGTTTTTTAAATTCTTCGTGTTCTTGTATGTGCGGTCTCTTCTGCTTGGACCATTCTTCACAGCCAAACCTTCCCTTCCTGGCTAACTGCTACTCAGGCTTCCAGACTCAACTTCATTCACTAATTCAGCAAATTTGTATCCAGCATCTACTGTGGTATTGGAGATGAAATGGTGAACAGAGCACATTCTTTCCCAGCCCTTATGGCATCTGCCACCCCTGATAGGGGACAAGATGAGAAAACAGTTATCATGCAAACATACATTCACGAACCAAGACCAGTTCTCTGAAAAAAGAGTATACAGCTGCTCCAAAGTAATATAGTGGCTCAGAAGTCCCATCCCCTGCAAAGCCCTCTTGATTCTCAGGGCCAAATCAGTGCCCCCCTTTAAGCTCTCACAGCCCTGATAATGCTTCCCTCCCCCTCATCTTACATAGTGTCCCCAGTGAGTTCCCAACTAGTAAGTTCCATAAGATCAGAGACTTTATCATGTTCAATGCTATATTTCCAATACCAACAATTGCTAAGTGAATGTTTCCCTGGAGAATAAAGGCCCTACCTCCCACATTAGCCAACCACTCCCTTACATTCTCCTTTCTCTGCTCCCCAGTGCTCTGTGTTAGGGCCTTTTTAGTCCCCAAAGTACCTCCAGAGCTCTGAGCCTCCTCACCCCACACAGGATAGCCAGCCAAGCTTCTGGCTCCCCAAGTCCACCATGAGGCATTGGGACCCTTGGGACCTGACAGAGCTGGTCTTTGTTCCCCCTTGCAGGTGTGCCCCAGGTTACGTGGGTAATCCCAATGTGCAAGGGGGCCGGTGCGTGCCACAGAGTAAGTGGGACCATGGCCCAGGGTCGGGGTGATGGGTAAGGCAGGGGACCTGGGAGTTTGGGGGATATTAGGTCTGAGGATAGGGCTGATGATGGGACATCCCAGTCTCTGGGAGAGCAGAGATGTCTGAGACAAAGCTGTATGCTGGGGACCTCTTGCCCAACTGACCTCTCCTGTTTCCAGCAAACCAGGCCTCACTGGTGGTCCAGGTCCATCCTGCCCGGAGCATAGTACCCCAAGGTGGACCCCACTCCCTGCGGTGCCAGGTCAGCGGGAGCCCACCCCACTACTTCTACTGGTCTCGTGAAGATGGGCGGCCCTTGCCCAGCAGCACCCAGCAGCGACATCAAGGTACCCCTGGCCCCAGGCTCCTCAGCCCCTTGAGTCACTGCAGTGGGAGGGGAGGCAGGGGCCTGTCTCAGCCCCTTGCATATGGGGCTAGATCGGAGATGGGATAGTTCTGCACCTAAAAGCTCCCACCCCCTCTCCACCAGGCTCTGAGCTCCACTTCCCTAGTGTCCAGCCCTCAGATGCCGGGGTCTACATCTGCACCTGTCGCAACCTCTACCATGTTAATACCAGCCGGGCAGAGCTGCTGGTCACTGGTGAGTCCCTGCTTCCCCTGTCCCTAGACTGTTAGTCCTGGGCTGGACTGCTGCAGCCCCAGGCAGATGGTGGCTTCACCTGCTGGGAGGGGATAGTGGTTGTGTGGACAAGGGCAGTGGCCATGGAGATGGGGAGAGGTGATGGATTCAAGGTCCGTTTTAGAGGCAGAATCAGCAGGACTTGATTGTGGTCAGGGAGAAAGAAAAGGATGGTGCCCAGGGAACTGTGTTCTGGCAACTGGGTAAATGGGCTGCTGTTTATAGAGATGGAGGAGGTGCCAGTGGGAGGGTGTCTTCATTCAGGCTCCTTCTAAAGTCTGAAAGAAGGATCTGTGTGCAAGTAGCTGAGGGAGGTAAAGTAAGACAGGAAGGGAAGGTAGCCAATAAAGGTATGTTATCAGGCAAATTTCTACCATAATGCAGCAAGAAAACTCTGAGGGCCAGTGTAAGACATACACACTGGACTCCTCCTGCCCTGGAGTCCAGGGGTTGGCTGGGGGTGTGTGTACCGCAGTACATGCTACAGATGGGTCAGAGAGAGTCGAAAGTTTGCCTTGGACTAGTTGAAGTCTGAGGTATTTGGAAAGATATCTTAGTGGGTCCATCAGGCAGGCAATTGAATATGTGAGTCTGAACTTGGGAAAGAAGCCCCAGCCAGAGAAATGAATTTGGAAGCTGTTGGCACAGGGATGGTGTTTAAAGCTTTGCAGCAGGATGAAGTCACCCAGGCAGAATATGGCTGGGCTGGAGGGCAGGGCTCAGCACAGAGCCCCAGGGAGCTCCAGCGTGACCTTGTGTCAAGTTGGAGAGAAAAAGCAGCCAGCAAGTGGGAGGTGTAGCCAGCAGGGGAGAGCGGAATCGAGGGAGTCAGGAGGGAAAGGGCTTCCAGGAGAACATGGCCAGCCTCGCCACCAGGCAGTCAGAGGAAGGCAGAGAATTCACCCTCAGAGGTCATGCCTTGACATGAGTGTTTTTCATGGGGGACAAGAAATAAAAACCAGATTGGAGTGAAGCAGGGAACAGAAGAGAAGGCAGCTGGTATAGACAACTCTTGCAAGAGTCTTGGCTCTAAGGGGAAGCCAAGAAATGGGGCAGTGGCTGGGAGAGCAGGGGGCCCCATGGGGAATTTCAGAAATGGGACCTTTTGTCTGTGGAGCAAAATGAACCCATGAGAGGAAAAAGGAAGAAGTCCCGGGTGGGGGGGGATCCCACATTCAGAAGGTGCAGGGGTGGGACAGAGGGAGGTGGGAAGATGGGAAAACTCCAGCTTTCTTACCAAGTGTGAGTTGAAGCCATTAGCTATGAAAGTGTCTGGGGAGGTAGGAGGCGGTGGGAGGAGGTGTGAAATAGTTATTTAGGAGGATAGAAACTCAAACCAGACGGAGAAACCCAGTTGGAGCTAAGTGTGAAGTGTTAGGAGCTCGTTTATGGTCTGTGATTATGAGCTGGAGCCAAGTGGACGTGTAGCGCAATGTTCCCCAACCACATCCTGTGGGCTGCGTGTGCCAGCAGGGAGAACAGGGATGGTTGGGTCCAACCAGCATGAGGGAGCGAAGTGTCAGCAACGGATGGGCAGCTAAGCTGGACTAGGTAGGAAGTGATACCCAGAAGGGAAGACTGGGAAAGAGAATGTGACCACAGGACAGGGCTCCAGCTGGTGCCAGCTCACTATGGTGGGGCCTTTCCCACACAGAGGCTCCAAGCAAGCCTATCACAGTGACTGTGGAGGAGCAGCGGAGCCAGAGCGTGCGTCCTGGAGCCGATGTCACCTTCATCTGCACAGCCAAGAGCAAGGTGTGCAGGGCAGAGTGTAGGGGTGGGGGTGGGGCTGTCTTCTGGGATCTGAGTCCACCCATGACCCCCACCGCTCCCCTTTTCCCTGCAGTCTCCAGCCTACACCCTGGTGTGGACCCGCCTACACAACGGGAAACTGCCAGCCCGAGCCATGGATTTCAATGGCATTCTGACCATCCGCAATGTGCAGCCCAGTGATGCCGGCACCTACGTGTGCACCGGCTCCAACATGTTTGCCATGGACCAGGGCACAGCCACGCTGCATGTGCAGGGTACACCTCCTGACTATGCCTGACCCTCCCAACCTCAGCTTTCTCCTGTGCCCACCAGGACTGGCACACCATTTCTTCATGCAGCTGGTCATTTCTAAGCACCTGGGGTGTGCCTGGTCCTGGTCAGGCTCTGAAGAGGCAGGTGGTAGATGGACACAAAGGACCTGGGCCCTCCTCAAGTATATGGCCCTCGGGGAGGCCATAACCATGGAACAAGTGAACCAATAAGATGATTGCACATGGTGATGAGTGCCAGGCTTGGGGGAAACAGAGGGATGAGAAAGCAAGAAACAAGGTGGGAGGAGGGGGCTATTCTAGATGGGTGATCAGGGAGGGCCTCCCTACGGAGATGACATCTAAGCCAGGACTTGAAGCAAAAATAGGTGTGGTGCCCATTATCGACCTGGCAGGGAATGTTCTAGGCAGCAGCAGCAGCACATGCAAAGGCCCTGAGGCAGGAGCATGTTGCTGTGTTTGAGGAATAGCTATAGAAGGAAGGCTGGTGAGGAACCTAGAGATGCTGGCAGACCTGAGAGATTGCCGTCTGCAGTGGATCAGAATAGGGAGCTTGGGTTTTATACTAAAAGCAGCAGGGAGCCATGGACAGATTGTAAGTGGCAAAGTAACAAGACCCCATCAATGTTTGTTTTTGAGACAGAGTCTTACTATATCACCCTTGGTAAAGTGCCATGGTGTCACAGCTCACAGCAACCTCAGACTCTTGGACTTAAGTGATTCTCTTGCCTCAGCCTCCCAAGTAGCTGGAACTATAGGCACTTGCCACAACGCTTGGCTATTTATTGTTGTTGCTGTTGTTGTCATTATTGTTTAGCAGGCCCAGGCTGGGTTCGAACCCACCTGCCCCAGTGCATATGTGGCTGGCACCTAGTCACCATCAATGTTTCTGAAGCTCCCTCTGGCTGCTATTTGCACAGACAGCCACAAAGGGCTAGCCTGGAAGCAGAGAGGAGGCTGTTGCCATGAGTCAGGTGATGCACCCAACCCTGATGCATGTTCTTTCCCCTCCCATACCAGCCTCAGTCACCTCGTCTGCCCCTGTGGTCTCCATCCATCCGCCACAGCTCACAGTGCAGCCGGGCCAGCTGGCCGAGTTCCGCTGCAGTGCCACAGGGAACCCCATGCCCACTCTCGAGTGGACAGGTGAGGCTGTGGCAGTAGTGTCCTTCAGTCCCTGGCTCTCCTGGGTGTGGGAAGGCAGGGGTAGGACTCTAGACCATGGAGTTACAGCCCTCAGGGCACCAGGGCAGCTCCCACGTCAGTGGGTACTAACCCCATGTCTCCTTGTTAGGGGGGCCTGGTGGCCAGCTCCCTCAGAAGGCACAAATCCAGGGTGGCATCTTGCGCCTGCCGGCTGCTGAGCCCTCAGATCAGGCCCAGTACCTGTGCCGGGCCCACAGCAGCGCTGGGCAGCATGTGGCCAGGGCTGTGCTCCATGTGCATGGTGAGAGGGCCAGGCTGAGGGTGGGGCCTGGGAGCCTGGAGGTAGCCCAGAAGACTATTCTCACAGGGCTCTGTCACAGGAGGCAGCGGGCCCAGGGTCCAGGTGAGCCCAGAGAAGACTGAGGTGCAGGAAGGCAGCACCGTGTGGCTGTACTGCAGGGCTGCAGGTGTGCCGAGTGCCACCATCACCTGGAGGAAGGAAGGCGGTAGCCTTCCCCCGCAGGTGAGCAGATCCAGCCTACCCAGGCACACAGGCTCCATGGAGAGTCCCAGCGCTGCCTGCCCTGGTCCTATGGCAACCCCAGGACCAGCATGCTAGTCCTCCAGCTCCTCTCTGCTCCCTTCACTCCCTGCAGGCAGCCTCAGGCAGCCTCTTTGAACCTGGTTTTGTCTGCCTGGGTGCCCCCAAGGGTGCTAACATTGGCTCTGTGCCTGCCTCTACCCTCTTATGCCCTGTCTGCCCCCTCGCTGGTGGCCCTGCCAGGCTGCCTCTTGAGTGGCTGACCCTTCTGACCACATGGCAGGCCCGGTCTGAGCGCACGAACATTGCCACACTGCTCATCCCAGCCATTACAACCTCTGATGCCGGCTTCTACCTCTGTGTGGCCACCAGCCCTGCAGGGACTGCCCAGGCCCGGATTCAAGTGGTTGTCCATGCAGGTGCGGGACCTCTGGGCACTGTGGGAGTGGGGGGCCAGCCAGGGCTCCCCTAAGACCTGCTCACGACCCGTCTTCTCCAGCCTCGCGTGGCAGCTCACCACCAGTCAGGATTGAGTCCTCATCACCTTCTGTGACAGAAGGGCAGACACTCGACCTCAACTGTGTGGTGGCAGGGTCAGCTCACGCCCAAGTCACATGGTATAGGCGAGGGGGCAGGCTGCCTCCCCACGCCCAGGTAGGAGGAGACTGTGGCAGACATCCTGGGGAGCAGGGGCCTTAGCTGGGTGGTGGGACCCTGCCCTGGAGCAGGCTGCACACTGCCCCACACCCCACTCCAGCAGGACCCAGGCCTTCCCTCCCTCCCTCCCCAGCTCCCAGCATAGGATGGCTCCTGACAAAAGCCCTGAGATTTGGCGAATGAGTCACTAAGGCTCAGAGAGAGCAGTGACTATGGACCTCGTCCCTGTCCTCACATATCTCTGGCCCCTTGGTCCAGGTCCATGGCTCCCGGCTGCGGCTCTCCCAGGTTTCACCAGCCGATTCTGGAGAATATGTGTGCCGGGTAGAAAATGGATCAGGACACAAGGAGGCCTCCATCACTGTTTCTGTCCTCCATGGCACCCATTCGGGCCCCACCCAACCCCCAGGTGAGGAGCCCAGTAGGGCTGAGCAGGGGTTAAGCCCCAGGATCTCCCCTCTCCTCCCCAGGGAAGGTGCCTGTGACCCTTTCAGTGGTGTCAGGACAGGGGAGACATTCTAGGCAGGTTTTGACCCTCCGTTGCCTGCTCAGGGAGATAAAGGGACTGAAGCTGGGGACAAGGTTGGTGGAGCTTACCTGGGGCCCCACGTGAGAGTAACATTTCAGATTTCTCAGGAAGCAGCAGAGAGTCCAGATTGAACCCTGGGTGGTAATCACGCTGACCTAGGTTCAAATCCTGCTCTGCCCTTTATTAGCCTCGAACCAGTTTTTACCTATTGGGGCCTCACAGTCCTCCTCTGTGAAATGGGATAGTACCACTTACCTGCTTGGTCATGGTGTAGTTTAAATGAGATGGTGTCAGTGGAAACTACTTATGAGCACCCAGTAACCCTGCAGAAGGTAGTTGTATCATTGTTGTCTACAGCCTGGGTGGCGAAGACTATGGGTTCCGTGCAGGCCAGAGCAGTTCATCATCAAGAAGTCGTGGGTGGAGGCCAGGCACAGTGACTCATGCCTGTAATCCAAGCGTTTTGGGAACCTGAGGCAGACTGATCCCTTGAACTCAAGAGATCAAGACTAGCCTAAGCAAGAGCAAGACCCTGTCTTTACTAAAAATAGGAAAATGAGCTGGGCCTATAGTCTTAGCTACTCAGGAGGCTGATGCAGGAGGATCACTGTGCCCAGGAGCTTGAGGTTGCTGTGAGCTAAGATGACACCATGGCGCTCTAGTCTGGGCAACAGTGTGAGACTTGGTCTCAAAACAAAAAAAGAAGTCATAAGTGAGCAAATGGGCCTCCAGTTCCCAGTTAGAGGTGGAGGAGGAAAGGAGGTTCACTCCACTAGCCATCCTGAGGCAAAAGAGTATGATCCCAGACCCAGAAGGGCCACCTCTCATCCCTCCCGAGCTAGAGCCTGGTCAGATCTCAAGAACCCAGGCCTCTGAACAACCCCTCTGTGCCCCAGGCTCTGGCAGCACCCAGCCCATCCGCATCGAGCCCTCCTCCTCACATGTGGCCGAAGGGCAGACCCTGGATCTGAACTGTGTGGTGCCTGGGCAGGCCCATGCCCAGGTCACATGGCACAGGCGTGGGGGCAGCCTCCCCGCCCAGCACCAGGTATGGCAACCCCAGGATCGGCATGCTGGAAGGGTTGGATGGAGCTCTCCAAGCCCCTCCTAACCCACCTGTCTGCCTACAGACCCATGGCTCGCTGTTGAGACTGTACCAGGTGTCCCCTGCTGACTCAGGCGAGTACGTGTGCCGAGTAGTGGGCAGTTCTGTGCCCCAGGAGTCCTCTGTCCTAGTCACCATTGAGCCCTCTGGCTCCATCCCTGGTGAGTGACTCCCAGTGACATGGCAAGCTGAGGGTGCAATGAACCCTCCAGTAAGGTCCAAGGGACTCCCATTGCTGACACCAGGCAGGAGGCCCAAGTGAGAGTTGGCCACAGGGCCCCACCCAGGCAGAGGCCACTTATCTGAGTCAATGCTGTCTTCCCCCATCACTTTGGCCTTGGTGTCTATTCCTGCCTCATCTTCCTCTCTCCCAGCCCCCTACCCTCATCACTTTCACTTCCTTACTTCCCTCTCTGCAAGGCTCAGCTCATTGCTGAGCTAAGACCATCAAGCCTCAGGCCACCAGGCCCTAAGAACATAGGCCTGACCTCGGAACCTGAGGCTCAGCTGGCTCCAGGGTGGGGGCTCCTGCCCTCTCTCCTGGGACCACATACATGTACTACCCTCAATCCTGTCTCTCAGCCCCAGGACCCATCCCACCTGTTAGGATAGAGTCTACATCCTCCACAGTGGCCGAGGGGCAGACCCTGGATCTGAGCTGTGTGGTGGCCGGGCAGGCCCATGCCCAGGTCACATGGTATAAGCGCGGGGGCAGCCTCCCTGCACGACACCAGGTACACAGCACCAGGAACATGGGAAGCAGCCATGAATGGGAGTTGTGGGGGCTGGGAGGCTTGTAGTTCTCTGCCCAAGGAGGCACTGGTGGGGGGCATCTACTGGGCTCTGGGAATCCCCTCTCTAACGCCCCTGCCCATATTGCCCAGGTTCGTGGCTCCCGCCTGTACATCTTCCATGCCTCACCCGCTGATGCGGGCGAGTATGTTTGCCGGGCCAGCAATGGTGTGGAGGCCTCCATCACAGTCACAGTAACCAGGACTCAGGGAGCCAACTTTGCCTATCGTGAGTGGGGACACCAGGTGGTCAGGGATACAGAAAGAGGATAGGCTGGGCCACCTCAGAGGAGTGACCAGTGACTATCTTGCCCCCCAGCCCCTGGCAGCACCCAGGCCATCCGCATCGAGCCCTCCTCTTCACACGTGGCCGAAGGCCAGACCCTGGATCTAAACTGCCTTGTACCTGGTCAGCCTGATGCCCAGGTCACATGGCATAAGCGTGGGGGAAGCCTCCCTGCTCGGCACCAGGTATGGAACTGGAAGACAGATAGGCCATGAAGAGGAAGGGTCTCCTGGGTGGTGGCAGCTCCTCTGAGACAGGAGATCCCAACATATAAGTGTGTAGGGCACTGGTTAGAACCCGGGATATAGGACCAGCCAGCTTAGCCATGAAACCTGGTTCCAGCATTTACTCACTTGTGACTTTGGGCAAGTTACTGAACTTCTCTGTGCTATAGTTTCAGCAACTATAATATGGTAACAATAGTACCTACTTTACAGGATAGTCTTCAAGATTAAAGTTAGTATACATGCAAAGCAGAGCTTAGGCTCATAGAAAGTGCCCTAAGCTCTGTGGGAGGCCAAGGAGGGAGGATTGCTTAAGCTCAGGAGTTCAAGATCAGCCTGAGCAAGAGTGAGACCCCATCTCTACTAAAAATAGAAAAATTAGTTGAGCACTGTGGTGAGTGCCTGTAGTCCCAACTACTCAAGAGGCTGAGGCAAGAGGATTATTTAAACCCAGGAGTCTGAGGTTGCTGTGAGCTATGATGCCACCACACTCTAGCCAGGGTAACAGAGTGAGACTGTCTTAAAAAAAATAGTGCTTTACGCTATTGATATTACCATAATACTATTGTTATTACTGTATTTTACAGAAGTTAGGATACCACTGGTTCCAAGATGAACCATTATTTTATGTACCTCTGAAGGGGAAAAAAAGCTTCCATTTAGAATTGCAAGATTATTTGTCCTAGGTGCTTCTTGGTTTCAGAGACATTGAGATGTGTGTCTCGAATTGATGGAGTGTGGAATGAGTGTGTCCCTGGGTCACCGGAGCCCCTCTGGCTCACCACCCCACTCCTGGGATCAGAATCTACCAAGCAGGACAGGGAAGCTGAGCCGGAGCCCATGGCCAGGCCTCAGGGTCAGAGGGAGGCAGGGCTACAGGTTAGGTGTCCACAAGGGCTCCCTCTGACTGACTCCCCAACTCCCTGACAGACCCACGGCTCCCTGCTGAGACTAAACCAAGTGTCTCCTGCCGACTCTGGCCAGTATGTGTGCCGAGTAGTGGGTGGCTCTGTGCCCTTGGAGGCCTCTGTCCTGGTCACCATTGAGCCTGCAGGCTCTGTGCCTAGTGAGTAGCTCTCGGGGAGGGGGAGGCTCAGGGGCCAGCCTGGGGGGTGTCTCCTCACTGCCCCACTGCGGCCAAGGCAGGGTGGGGGGCTGCACACCTGCTATGAGACCAATAGCCCGTCTCGTCCCACATTATGGCCAGGGACTGACCCTCTGCCCTCTCCCCAGCAGTTGGGGTTACCCCCCCAGTCCGGATCGAGTCATCTTCCTCACACGTGGCTGAAGGGCAAACCCTGGATCTGAACTGCCTCGTTGCTGGGCAGCCCCATGCCCAGATCACATGGCACAAGCGTGGGGGCAACCTTCCTACTCGGCACCAGGTAGGAGATGGGAGCTCAAGGCCCAGAGGACCTTGTGATCGTGGCATAAAGAGCAGAGGCTTTGGATTCAGGCATATTTCAGTTCAGACTCTGCTCTGTCACTTGCCTATCCCAGAGGCCTTAGGCCAGTCACCTGATTCCCTGACCCTCAGTATCCTCATCCATCAAATGGCACACACTGCCTACCTCACCCAGTCCATACCACATCAACAAATTTTGGTGCCCAACTTTTCCCTGATGCAGGGTCTTAGCAGTCCTTGGCATAGGTGAGGTGGCAGCTAGACCCAGTCCTGACACTGGGGCAAGAGAAATGAAGAGAGAAGGTGGTTCTCCTTGGGAGATCTTTGTCATATTCAAGCCAACTGGGCCAGAAGGGAGACTAGGGAAGGGACAGGAGCCCTAGTGCCTGGCTCTGATCCCTGCCCCCTCCCAGGTCCATGGCTCAAGACTGCGGCTGCTCCAGGTGACCCCAGCTGATTCTGGGGAGTATGTATGCCGCGTGGTCAGCAGCTCGGGCACCCAGGAAGCCTCCGTCCTCATCACCATCCAGAAGCGCCTTGGCACCTCCCACCGTGAGTGTCTCAGGGATGCTGCAATGATGGAGGGATGCCAGGAGCTAACTCTGCCCTCAGCAGCTCCCATGCCCTACCTTCTGTCTCACCCTCCCAGCCCAGAGTGTGGTGTACCCCGTCCGTATTGAGTCCTCCTCAGCTTCCCTCGCCAATGGACATACCTTGGACCTCAACTGCCTAGTTGCCAGCCAGGCCCCCCACACCATCACCTGGTATAAGCGTGGAGGCAGCTTACCCAGCCGACACCAGGTACACAGCGTGGGCAAGGATGCAAAGGCAGGGTATACTGGCCCTGACAAGGAGTCGGGGGTGGCTCTTAGGGCCTTGCTTATTCAGTCATTCAACAAACACTGGGTGTCCTTACTTGGGGGAGGCCCTGTACTGGTGCTGAGGATGCAGAGCTAAGTCCTGCTCATCTCAGGTGGACCCACTGACACACTGAATTTCACTGAGAAGCTGCTCCAGGCCAAGTCCTGTGCCTGACTCTGCAGATCCCAACTGGAATCAGGCAGTTGTCTGCCCTCGGGCAGCTTGTGGGCTGCAGGAGCCCCAGCAGGGTGCTATGTCCA
Source organism: Galago senegalensis (assembly GCA_963575145.1). Taxonomy (NCBI): domain Eukaryota; kingdom Metazoa; phylum Chordata; class Mammalia; order Primates; family Galagidae; genus Galago; species Galago senegalensis. The sequence continues at coordinate 1,899 of CAUYTI010037542.1, read as the reverse complement.
CACTGGGGAGGGCCTTGGCAGGCTTTCTGGAAAGGTGACAAAAGACCAGAGTCACCATCCACCCCGGCCCAGACACAGGCCACACACCTTGCCAGGAACCTCAGGAAAGCCCCTGGGCAGGCTGGGGGTCCAGCACCACTCAAGGCAAGGGGACTCTCAGAGTCCAGGGGCGGCAGCAGCAGTGCCAAGATGTAGTGGGGTCACCCCAACCCCCTGACACCTGCTTCCTCCAGATCGTAGGCTCCCGGTTACGGATCCCTCAAGTGACTCCTGCGGACTCAGGAGAGTACGTGTGTCATGTCAGTAATGGTGCCGGTTCCCAGGAGACCTCTCTTATTGTCACCATCCAGGGCAGTGGCTCCTCCCATGGTGAGGGCACAGAGGGCAGGGGTCCGGGCAAAGTAGGTGCAGGGGAGGCAGGGTAGTCTGTGGTGCCATACTGTTGTCTGACTGGCTGCATGGGCTGTGTCCCCCCATCCCCAGGGCCCAGCATCTTCCGCCCAATCAGGATCGAGTCCTCATCCCCCACAGTGGTGGAAGGACAGACCTTGGATCTGAACTGTGTGGTGTCTGGACAGCCCCAGGCTGTCATCACGTGGTACAAGCGTGGGGGCAGTCTTCCCCCCAAACACCAGGTATAGAGTGGAGCCACAGCCATAGGGATTGGGACCCTGATCTCCTGGGATGGGTAGTCCAGGGACAGCCCCTTGGGCTCCTCTCATGCCCTGGAAGCCCGCCCCCCATGCCGGTCCTGGCATGGGGGCAGGCCTAACAGGAGAGGCCTGAGCCAGCTGGTGACCCTGGGGTCCTCCCTCTCCTGTCCATCCCCACCCACCCACCCAGGTCCATGGCTCCCACTTGCGGTTGCATCAGATGTCTGTGGCAGACTCGGGCGAGTACGTGTGCCGGGCCAACAACAACATCGATGCCCTGGAGACCTCCATCATGGTCTCCGTGTCCCCTGGCACCAGCAACCCCTCCGGTAAGTCTGGCAAAGCAGATACAGTGACAGTGCTTCTTGGGGAGAAGGAGCTTTGGAGTTAGAGTCCTTAGACCCGGGAGGCCAGGGTCAGGGCTATTCACAAAGATGCCTGGGTTCAAATCCCAGCTGCACCACTAAGGACCTTAGAGTTACTTTCCCTTCCCAGCCTCAGTTTCTTCACAGTGAAATAGCAATCTCAATCCTTCTGCCCCCACAGAGCTATACTCCCAAGGCAGTGGCCATGAGGTGCCTGTGGCAATGAAAATTAAATAAATTTTAAAATTCGATTTCTAACATTTCAAGTGCTCATTATCCACAGTGGCCACTGTCTTGGCCAATGCCGATAAAACATTTCTATCATCATAGGAAGTTTATGAATTTTGTGAGGATTGAGTTAATACATATAAAGTGCTTAGAATAATGCCCAGCAGGCCGGGCGCTGTGGCTCACACCTATAATCCTAGCACTCTGGGAGGCCGAGGTGGGTGGATTGCTTGAGCTCAAGAATTCGAGACCAGCCTGAGCAAAAGCAAGACCCTGTCTCTACTAAAATAGAAAAACTGAGGCAAGAGGATCGCTTGAGCCTAGGAGTTGGAGGTTGCTGTGAGCTATGACACCATGGCACTCTACCCAGGGCAACAGCTTAAGACTCTGTCTTAGGCTCGGCGCCTATAGCTCAACCGGCTAAGGCGCCAGCCACATACACCTAAGGTGGCAGGTTCGAATCCTCAGCCCGGACCCGCCAAACAACAATGATGGCTGCAGCCAAAAAAATAGCCGGGCGTTGTGGCGGGCGCCTGTGGTCCCAGCTACTTGGGAGGCGGAGGCAAGAGACTCACTTGAGCCCAGGAGTTGGAGGTTGCTGTGAGCTGTAATGCCACAGCACTCTACCCAGGGGGACAGCTTGAGGCTCTGTC
>CAUYTI010037540.1:0-10464 GCA_963575145.1 Galago senegalensis | reverse complement strand
TGTGGTATATGTACACCATGGAATACTATGCAGCCATAAAGAAAGATGGAGACTTTACCTCTTTCATGTTTACATGGATGGAGCTGGAAAATATTCTTCTTAGCAAAGTATCTCAAGAACGGAAGAAAAAGTATCCAATATACTCAGCCCTACTATGAAACTAATTTATATCTTTCATGGGAAAACTATAACCCAATTTTAGCCCAAGAATATGGGTAATGGGGAGTGGGGGGGGTGGGGAAGGGGGAGGATGGGTGGAGAGAGGGTGATTGGTGGGATTACACCTATAGGTTTATCCTATAAGGGTACATGTGAATCTCTCTAAATGTAGAATATAAATGTCTTAACACAGTAACTAAGAAAATGACACAAAGGCTGTTAACCAGTTGGATGAAAGTATTTCAAATTGTATATAACAACAGCACTCTGTACCCCATGATAGCATTAATGTACACAGATATGATTTAATTAAAAAAAAAGTATTTTGCAAAAAAGTTCAAGGATGTGGTGTGGCTGCAGTGACAGTTTGACAAATTTCCTTTTCTTTTGTTTACAATGGTCCTTATGCTGGATTCATTTATCTTGAAAGGGTGGGCAGCCACAGCTGCAAGCCTCAAGCTACAGTACTTATCAAGCAATTCTACTTTCTCCTGTAATGTCATAATTTGTCTCTGCTTTTTGGAAGCACATCACGCACCACTAGTGACACTATATGGGCCTCGTGGTGTTATTGAAGGTTTACTGTATTGCACTTAAACCATGATGACAAATAGGCAAGAAATACAGGAGAACACTGTTACTGGGACAGGTACTATACCAGAGAGATGACTTGCTCATGCAGAGATGGTTAGTGTCACAGGGTATTTTAACCACGTACTCAACAACACTTAATCTTACAACAGCAATAGGAGGTGTGTAAATTATTACAGTAGTGCAGTGTGTATTATGGTTAATTTTACACAGTTACGATTTAATATCGCATCTTTGTGCACATTTCTTTTGACTTCTAATGATACCATGTATGATTTGTGAGCACAAATTTTGATAAATTTTAACTTTTTATGATAGATTTGTGTATATTTTACATTAAGCGATAAAATACACTAGTACCTACATATATTTGATACAAGCATGACATTCCTAGATTTTTTTTATTTTTTCACATCACGAATCTCCAAAACATTTTTTTTTTTTTTGAGACAGAGCCTAAAGCTGTCCCCTGGGTAGAGTGCTATGGCTTCACTGCTCACAGCAACCTCCAACTCCTGGGCTCAAGCGAGTCTCCTGCCTCAGCCTCCCAAGTAGCTGAGACCACAAGTGCCCGCCACAACGCCCGGCTATTTTTTGGTTGCAGCCATTATTGTTGTTTGGCGGGCCAGGCTGGATTCGAACCTGCCACCTTGGGGGTATGTGGCTGGTGCCTTAGCCGCTTGAGCCACAGGCGCCGAGCCATCTCCAAAACATTTTCTAACATACTTTATCAAAGAACATCCGTGAACCAGTGACCCATGCAGTTCAAGCTCATGTTATCCAAGAGTCAACGGTACTGATGGATTACTTTATGCTGTTTGTTTTTCTTCTGGGTCACTTTTGAACAGATTTTTTCAAGAGTTATTTCACATTTTCTTTCTGCCAATAGGTTACACTATTCCTGTTCTTTTGTTATATTACAAATTTTTAATGCTGTATATTGTCTATCTTTTGTTTTTACCTCACTGTTAATTACTTTTATATGGCAAATTATTTTTTTGCACTTGCCCCAAGGGTTTTTTTTTAATACTTTTTCTTCCAATTTCAGCCTTTTGTCTGGAATCACATTCCTTCTGTGTAAAGTACACCTTTTAGAATGTCCTCGTTGGCCTTCCGCTGGTGGCAAACTTTTGGTTTTAAGTTTCTTGAAATTTCCTAATTCCACTCTCACTCCTAGCCCAGCCCATCACACAGGTAGTGGAAATCCAGATCTTCACTTTGCGTTGGTATTCTTCCATTTCACTAGTGTGTACAGGAATGTTTAAATCCTATTCTGTATGCATTGTGATTCTTGGAGATACGGATTCATGTTTATCTTCAATGCAGGAATTTTCCAATTACCTTTTAAAATAATCTCTCTCCTCCAGTCCGTCCATTTACTCTGCAACTCCAGCGAGAAGTGTGTTAGACATTGTCATCCCGTTCTTCGGGCCTCCTAACTTTTCTTTCACAGTCTTTCTCCTTATTTCTCTCTGCAGTCTTTTAGGTGGGTAAATTATTTAGATGCTCTACTTAATTTTTGCTTTCATTTTGCATTTTTTAGATTTAAAAGAACATGTTGGAAGTGAACCCATCTTAAGTGAACAGCTAATGAATTTTCATATTACGTACACACCTGTTTAACCACTACCCAGATCAACACCCAGGACATTCCCATCATCCCAGAAAATTCTGACACCCTTTGACAGTTTATTCCTTCTGTACCTTCTAGGAAACACTAATTTGACTTCTACCACATTGATTTTGCCTGTTCTTGACCTTATTGTAAATGGAATAAAGCATGGTATTGTGTGCCAGGCTTCTTTCACTTAACAGTTTTGATATCCACCCATGTTACATCTCATGATTTGTTCCACTACATGAACACACAACTTACCTTCTCTTGATGATCACCTTTACTAAGAGAGCTGCTGTGAACCTTTGTGGACACATTTTCACTTGCCTTGGGAAGATTCTACCTCCACCCCCCCCACCCCGAGTAATAATTCTGAGTTTAGAGGGCGGATCCTTTCAAACTTTCTTAAAACTGCAGCTTTCAGAAGCAGCTGCACTACTTCACCCTGCGCGGTCGGCTCATTTACTGCACTGTTAGTGCTGCCTCCTTGTGACTCCACTTTGTGCTATAATCATGTTAACGCTCTCTTACAAAGTGACTGTTCAGGTCTTTGCCTATTTTTTAAGTTACAGACCCTGTCACATGTACTGTGAATATTTTCTCCCACTGTGGCAGCATTTTTATTTTTCAGAGACAAGGGTCTTGTTATGTAGCCCAGGCTGGACTCAAACTCCTAGCAAGTGATTCTCAAGCCTCTGCCTCACAGGTAGTTGGGAGTACAAGTGTGCGCTCCTATGACCAGCCTGTATTTTTACTTTCAATGGTGCCTTTTAATTTTCATGTTTCTTTTATGGGTGGGTAGTGCTTTTAGTGACTTCTAACTTTTGCCTAGACAAGGTTGCAAAGACCCTGTTTACTTTGTTTGGTCTGTTGTTCATTTTTTGTGTAATGCAAAGTAATGGTACATTTTCAGTCATGCTGATGTGCTCTGGCACATGTTTTGGAGATGAGGAAGATAAAAAACAAAACTAAAAATGAGTATATCATTCAGGAAGGTATAGATCAAATCACCTGGGCCATTAAGACACCTTAGTTAAGTTTATACAAAAGAGATCAACCATATTGGAGGATATTGAAAACTAAGATTCAAAACTAGTGGCTGAAGAATGTTTAGGGCTGTTTATCCTTGAGAATAAAGAGTCACAGAAAAATTACGAGGTGCTTCGGAAGAACAGAGGACTGGAAAACAAAAGCAGGTTTGATTGGATGTGATAAGCTCCTAAGTTAGATAGACTAGACTATATTTAGAATACTGGGGTCTATTCCTGGTTTCAAAATCTTAAGTTACTTTTTAACTTCTAGGTTTACAAAAGAAAACAGGCTAGTTCTTTGACTTGGAACTACTAAAAATGCTTTGATCACTGATTTAACAAAGAATGCTCTTCCTCCTATTAGCCTATAAAATTTCTATCCCTATTTCAAAACTTTGTTAAAACACTATTTTTTCCAAGCAACCTTTCAGATCTTTGCCATACAATTAACCAACCTAACACCTTCAGGGAACACTGATCATCTCTAAACATTCTTGTGGCTTGAAGATTTTAAGAGCAGCTTGCCTAAGATAAACTGAACTTAACATTTAAATCTAACTTTCAGCAATGTCACTAACTGTCCTTTGGAGGAAAAACGCCTGAGACTCTCCAGTGGCCTGAGAAGACAATCTAAGGTCTACATAGGTTACTTTCTAAGACAGTTCAGATGGTGGCTCCAATTCATATATTTAGATCTATTTCTCATCACTCCCTAATATACTTCTGAGTACCTGCTATCTACAGACATTTAGAAAATCACATCAAACTACTGGATAAACTTAGCACTGTGATTTGAACTGATTCAATATATTAAGGCAGTTAACTTGTCTGCAAAGTGCAAAAAAAAAAAAAAGTAAAAAAAAAAAGCAAATCATTTCACTACAATTATGTGTTAGTGCCTGAGTTTTACAAGTTGTACAAATGTCAATTTGATCATGCACTCACAAAGCCCTTCATCACGACTCCCGATGTTCAGCAACATACCTACACACACAAATCGAAACTTGGGACCCTGGGGCTTACTGACATCAACTTCAACCATTATTTTGCCAGTATCTTCAGTGCAGAGAGCTCTACTATCAGTAGAGCAAACACCTCCAGCTTTACGTTAACCTTGAGACATATAACACGACAAATTTGTCCTGGTTTCTTCACCTACCAGACTGGGCACTGTCCATGTTAGCTACAGTTCAGAAAAACTTGAGTCTAAATCTCAACTTGAAAATGGCAATATACTAGAATTCTACATAACATCATCCTAAGGAAGTATGCGGATGTTCTCACGGTGCCAAAATGTTATGAGATACAGAAAAAGACATCATGTTTTCATAAGCATTATTTTAATTTTAACAATTCAAGTAAAAGTCAGCTAGGTAACATAAATACAGAATAAATGCAGATAATTTATAGCCATTATACATTAAATGCAAGAATAGTGAACCTCACATGAATGGTCACTATTAACTCTTTTGGAGTTGACTATTTAGCTATGACTGAGAGGTCATAATTTAATTATTCACATACACAAGGGTACACATTCAAAAAGTCTATTAACACAAAAACTGAGGATAACTAGACTATTCAGTTTCTAAAAGGAGTAGCATAAAAATCAGTGTATAGATTAATGGGAATCGTAAGGGTCTCATGATGGAGAAGAGATGTGAGCGGGCAGAAAGTTTGTACACTGCGTTTTATAAATAAAAATTCCTCTCAATTTAAATCATTCAGAAATAACTACTTTCTTAAGGAATGTTAAAGTCATGATCAATTATTAGAGAAAAAGGCTGAACTGTGCTTACCAGCCCAACGGGTCCCTGTAGTACTGACGGGTCTGGGCAGAACAACATATTCAAAGATCAGCATGAACGATTCTAGAATAGTAAGGGGGCAGATTTCTAGCACTTTAATCTTTCTAACTCAAATCAACATTTTTAGTGATTTAAAACAAATCTAAAGATGTTGTTGTAATGTTTACATTCCAGTAGAAGAGCAAATATTCACTTTTAACAACTCAAACTCTGTTAGTTCTAATATAATAATGCTAGTCCACATTGGGCATTAAGTTTTAGGAGACAAAAAGATGGATTAAATAATCTGATAATATTCTATCATGGGTTCAAGGTTATAAACTCCTTATGAGGCTGGGTATGGTAGATCATGCTTGAAATTTCAGCACTTTGGGAAGCTGAGGTGGGAGGGCTGCTTGAGGCCAGGCTGGTCAAGATAGTGAAACCCCATCTCTACTTAAAAAAAAAAAAAAAAAAAGGCAAACCCATTGTGGGATGCCCATTTAGTAAGGTTGATTCTCCAGCGTTACATAATGAGAATCATGCAAAGCTTTGGTGATAGTTGATTCTATAATAAAAAGATACACAAAACTGAAGAACACTGACCATCTCTATACCAGGAAGAAAAAAGTTTCTGGACAGACAACACATGAATACAGTTAAAAAAAAATGTCTGATGCTTTGAGTATGCATTTATCTTTTAAAATATTTGAATCAATTGTACAAATCTTAAAAGAAGTATTTCAGAGATAGACCTTATATACAACTTTATAGTTTTCTTTTTTGAATTATCTGTTATACGTAAACTATGGCATATTGTGCTTAGAGGGAAAAAAAAAAACCTCACTGCTTCTTTCCAGTTGTTGCACAAACACAGTCTAACCAAGATCTCTTTTCCTTCTAGTACACACATACACTTTTAAAAGCTGAATATAATGCACTAAAGGTCAACCTAAGTTTTACTTGCTAAATACAAATAGAAATAAAATGCATGTTCATCCTTGAAGGACACTTATTATGGATTTGCTACAACTAAGTAATAAGATGTTTCTTTGCTGCTGGTTTTCATGTCATTCTACATCATTTGTGGGGTACTGCAATCAGTAAGTCTAGGGAGTCTCTGCCCTACATTCAATAAATGTTGATGGATCTTCACAAGGCAAATGGCACTGTACTAGGCAGTAGAAATGGCACCTGGGAAGGCAAACACTATCGACTGAGAACTTCGCTATAGCTAGAAAACCCAGTTATTTTTGGGGGGGAGGGGGAGTGTTTGGTTATGTTCCCCACAATGTATGTCAAAGCTGAAAATTACCAGAAAAGGCATTAATAATTCCAAAGATAAGAAAACTGAATTTGCCTTTGGTCTCTGAACAGATTGGAATATTTTAAATCCCAATTGAGCACCTCAAAAACATCCAGTCACTGTTGATTACAAGGAAGTTACAATGGGAGAATTGAAGAGGGCACTATGCTCCACTGCTATCAGCAGAGAAGCTTGCAATGACATGTTGCAGTCTTCTATAACATGTGGGACAGTACAGAGTACAAGGAATACTTAAAACATTCATGTGACCATCTCTACAACATACTGAAAACCCAGAAAAATGTCATCAGCACTGTTTCTGCCTAATACATGACCAGTGTTTTTTAAAAAAAAAAATCTCAACAGGAATTCTCTTCTGTTCTTTCACCTCCCCGCCCCCCAAAGGCCACAAAGTGCATTCACAGAGTCACTCTTTAAAATAAAGCCATTGCACAAAATGTACAGTTCAGGTATATTGAAATGAATACCACACTGGAGTTTAACTGCGGAAATTTTATACACCAGTATAGCAACATCCATAGGCAAAGTCTCATAATACAATTATAGCAAACATTTTTGTAAGGGCCATACATATAATACATGTAAAATATTAAAATTTACAGTTGACTCAACTGCAGTATTGAGAAGCTAAGCCTATTAGCACATTTAACCCAAATTAACTTGTACCTTTCTAGGATTTACCATTCAGGAAACTAGAACATGATAAACTTGTCAAAAGCGGTTTTTTCATTTATAAAACTGTAAGTCAATTAAGAGCACTCTCTGCTGAATCAGACAGCAAGGGCCCTTCCGCTATGATATTTATGCTGTTCCAAATATTAGTATTAATGTCACCTTAAAAAACTAAAAATTACCATTTTCTCTACAAAATAAATGTAATTTACAAAGACCTGGAAATAATTCAAAGGTTTGAATTCTTAATGTGAAATCAAACAGAAAAAAATTCAAAAGTGGTTAAATGTTTCCATTTTAAGTAAATGATACTTAGGTATGATGAACAGGTAATAATTCAAGTTTATAATTAAGTCACTGAAATGATAATTACATTCTTCCATGTACTATCAAATTAAGGAAGATATGAGGACATGCTCAAGTCAGTAAAAAGACCAAGAATCCACATTTTACTCATTTTGTCTCAAGCTATTATCATGGGATAGGATATTAACACCAATGTGTTAAAGCATTTAAATGTCCACATTAGGCTAAACACCAAGCACCCATTAGCAGTGGAAACTGAAACAATGCTAAAAACACACAAGACATTTAGACACTATTTCACTGGTTGTCAAAAACAGTGAGTACTAATGCCAAATAATTTCAAATATTGTTCCAGGTCTTCTCAAGGAAATGTGAAAATACTACTGAGAATCTCACTGCTATTGTTATTTTACAATTTCATAGGAATTAAAAGCCGGAAGTTAGAAATTTATGACTGCCAATACTAGCTTTGGATAGTTACAGTACAGTGTATCATTAGGGATGGCTTTGTTTAGAAGACTGGAAAAGTGTTCATGGAATAAACAACACTGTAATCTCACAGTCATAAATCAAGAAACACAACTGTGTTCAGTGGACATGGTAGAGAAAATGGCAATTTTGAGAAAGGAGTGCTTCTAAAGGCATTTCCTTGGAGGCTCTGAGGTTTTTTGTTCACATTACTGAAAGGCCAAGTAATGTGGTGTGATGTTTTTAATTCCTACAACCAAATTTCCACTTGAGTATAGCTACATGTTCCCAAACTATTTTTCTTCTGTCCACCAGGCTGGCTTCGATACTCTATGGTCCACTATAATCTTTTGGTCTTCCCTCTTTGCAGTCCAGCAGCCCTATGTGCTGCTATCCGTTGAGCAGGTAGACCACCAGTTCATAGGTGGCCATCATAATGGCTGTGTTTGGAATCTGTCTCACCAGATGAGTTGTTAGACCACGGTAAAGAGACCCATATCCTTCTTCCTGAACAACCAAGGACAGTGTCTGAAAGAAAGATCTGTATTTTGTTCCCTCTTCACGTAGTCTTGTTCTTATAACTTCTGTTTAGGAAAGAAAGAAAATCATTTTATGTAATAAACATTACTGATATCTTTACACCTTCCAAATTATTCAGAGTACATCCTATTAATCAGTTTTTAAACGTAAGCTCAGGATAAATAAGAAATGACTTTTTAATGTGTAGCTTACTGAAGCCAGTCACATTATTAACACCAGAGTTCTAAGAACAGCCCAAATCATGGATGCTAATTATAATACTCCACAGGTCGGGGAATGTAAAACAAAAGAAAAGTATCAGCTATACACTAGATAAACGGAAACAAGGGAGAACAGATTATGGTAAGGAGAAAAAGATAAAGAAGCAGGGAAGGGAGCATAGGTGGTTATCAAAACATGCAGATAAAAAGACCACAGGGAGACACAAGCAGATCAAATGTTTACAAAATGGACAATACAAAGGAAAAACAGAATGATTAGTCTATTCACAGTGATCCACATGTACCAATGTGAAACACCAATGGAACAAGAGCCTGATAATGCTGAGAACACCGGCTTCTAGCTCTAAGACCTAGTCTGGGCATCAACTATGCAAAATCATAAATTTTTAAGTGCTTACTGGCCTTTAGAGATTTAGTTAGTCCAATTTTTCTTCACTTTAAAAGGTGAGAAATTGGGGCTAGAGGTTTTAGCCAGTTTGGGAGAAGACTGGGACAAGAATTCAGAGTGTCCTATTTGAATAGTGTACCTGCTCTGTCTATATCTGTTATTTCTCAAATTTTTTTTAGCAAATTACTCCTGATTGGCATAGAGGAAATAGTCTTAAGCAATCCATAGCAATTGTAAATATTTATTTGAAATCTTCTGTCCTGTTATCAAGAGTCATGCCAATTATACAGTTAACTCCAAAATACCCTACTTAAAACTGTACCTCTTCTTTTAATGACTTCATTTCACTTAAACGGCTCAGTGTAAACCCCCAAACTATCCCTTACACCTTAGTAGGCTACCATTCTATTCCACCCACAGTATGCCAGAATGTCAACAAAGTTGCTAACACCATTCTACTTTGATTTCTTTCAGAGAAGTGAGGAACTTCCCTTAGGAAAGTGGGGTAAACTCATAGTCTGACCTAAAGAGTTGATTTCCTAAATTACACATTAGAGCAAATACTCATTTCCTAGACTTGTTTCATTTTTTCCTGATATGACGTACGAGGGAGAATGTCAATATTAATAGTGAACAAAAGTAAAGCACATAGATTAAAAACAAACAAAAGAAACCTTAAACATACCCTAAATCAAAAGCTACATTTAAACAAAACAGAAGAATAGAAAAAGCTCCCCAAAACCTCCATGTGCTGGGTGCAGTGGTTCATGCCTGTAATCCTAGCACTTTATGAGGCTGAGGAAAAACAATCACTTGAGCTCAGGAGTTTGAGGACCAGCCTAGGCAACATAGTGAAACCCCTGTCTCTACAAAAATTTTTTAAAAAAATTAGCCAGGCATGGTGATGCACACCTGTACTCCCAGCTACTGGGGAAGCTGATGCCAGGGGATCACTTGAGCCCAGGAGTCTGAGGTTGCAGTGAGGTATGATTACACCACTGTGTTCTAGCCTGGACAACAGAGAGAGATCCTGTCTCAAAAAAAAAAAAAAGTAAATAAAAAATCAAAATAGCTCGGTCTTTGGGGTTATAGAATTTTAATTTATTTTTTTCTTTTTTTTGAGACAGAGCCTCAAGCTGTCCCCCTGGGTAGAGTGCCGTGGCATTACAGCTCACTGCAACCTCCAACTCCTGGGCTCAAGCGAGTCTCCTGCCTCCACCTCCCAAGTAGCTGGGACCACAGGCGCCCGCCACAACGCCCGGCTATTTTTTGGTTTCAGCCGTCGTTGTTTGGCAGGTCCGGGCTGGGGATTCGAACCCACCACCTTAGGTGTATGTGGCTGGCGCCTTAGCCGGTTGA
>CAUYTI010037536.1:0-12324 GCA_963575145.1 Galago senegalensis | reverse complement strand
GAATACTATACAGCCATAAAGAAAGATGGAGACTTTAAATCCTTCATGTTCACATGGATGGAGCTGGAGAATGTTCTTCTTAGCAAAGTATCACAGGAATGGAAGAAAAAGTATCCAATGTACACACCCCTATTATGAAATTAATTTATACCTTTTATATAAAAGCTATAACCTAATAACAGCCTAAGAATACAGAGAGAGGGGAGAGAGAGGGGAGGGAGAGGGGAGGGAGGGGGAGGGGGGAATGAGTGCAAGGAGGAAGATTGGAGGGATCACTTCTGTGGTTTATCTTACAAGGGTACAAGTGAATCTTTCTAAGAGTAGAATATGAACGTTTTAACACAATAACTAAGAAAATGACATGAAGGCTATGTTAACCAGTTTGATGGAAGTGTTTTGGATTGTGTGTGAAAACACCACACTGTACCCCAGAAGTGTATTAATGTACATAGTTACCATTCAATAAAAAAAAAAGAGAGAGAGAGAAAGAGATAAAAAAAAAGGAAAGTAATCAGGGTGGAGCCCTCATAAATGAGATTAGTGCCATTATGAAAGAGACACTTCGCCCCTCTACCATGGACAGACACAGCAAAAAGTGGCCATGAACCAGGAAATGAGTCCTCACCAAGGGCTGTTATAGCAGCCTGAGTAGACTGTTCATTTTTGTTGCTATAAAGGAAAACATGAGGTTGGGTAATAGATAAAGAAAAGAGGTCTATTTGGCTCACAGTTCTGAGGCTGTAAGAAGTGTGGCACCAGCATCTACTTCTGAAGAGGCCCTCGGGCAGATTCACTCATGAGAGAAGGGGAAGGGCAGCCAGTGTGTGCAGGTCACATGGTGAGAGAGCAAGAAGGTGCAGGTTCTTTACAGCAGCAGCAGGAACACTCAGGGAACTAACAGAGCCGCAACCCACTCATCACTATGCAGACAGCACCAAGCCTTCCATGAGGGATCTTGCCTCCACAACCCAAAAATCTCCCCCCAGACTCCACCTCCAGCATTGGAGATTAAATTTCAAGTATCCAAACCAGAGCAGGTAGTAAGCAATTTTCAGTTGTATCTAGTGATGTTCTATGTCTCTTCTTCCTTCTCTTAATACTCTGGTGTCTTTAAAACATTGTCCAAGTTTGTTCTGCTCCCCTGGTTCTCTTTTACTTGTCAATCTGGCTTCTGTGCATCAAAATTACCATTAGAAAAGGGACTATTTTCTATCTTTTGTTTTTTTTTTTTACTAAACCCACCTAACTATTATCTACTTTCCCTTCTACAACCCCTGCACCCTTTACCGTATTGTGTACCTTTATCACCAGCCTAGCCTCTCGGACCTCTTCCCAGATCCTGTTCCTGTCTGACAATTTAAATGTTGGGTGCTGTTGGATTTTGTTAACCACTTTCTCATTTGACAAAAGAGTAAACCCAGTGAAGACCCCAGAGTTTCCATCAGGAAGAGCTAGGAGAGTTGTCACAATGCTGGGTTTGCAGAGCAGGTAGCCTCTTTTACTTGCATTCTCTATTTATCTGGAGAGGCTTAGAGGGTGGTGATGTAGAGTATTGGGAGACTTAATCCTCCTCCATCTCCAGTCACCCTTGTTCCTCTGCCGCCAGGGCTTCATCTGAAACATGTGTGGCTATTTTACCCAACAAGTACTAAAGGCACAGTGTATTTTCAAAGATCTAAGAAAATATAGAGAAAGGAGAGAAAGGAGGGAGGAAAAGAAAGGGAAGAAAGAAATAAGGGAAAGAGAGAGGGAAACTGCAAAAGGAAATGAATCAACGTTTAATCAACTGCCTCCATGCGTTCCATGTCCAGGGTCAACCATGGCATTAATTTGCAAGTGATCAATGCTGGATGGCCATAAAGTTCATGTACAATTTAAAATAGTTACTATTTTATGTTGCACATAAAATATTTTAAATACTCTCATTTGCTGTGAGGAGGAATCTCTGAAAGTAAGAGTGTTAGGACTTACCAGAGTTATTTACTGAAGAACCAACTGAGAATTTCTTCCTCAGTCCTAAACTCTTCCTTCCAGTTGCCTCCTACACAGCCACTCCAGCAGCCACAGGAACCTCAAATACTACATGTCCCCAAATAAAATTACCTTTCTTCCCAAATGTGCTTCTACAGTTTATGCAATGGAAATGCTACAGGCTCAAGTGTCTGCCATTTTCTTGTTTCAGGTTCAAATTTCAACTCTCTGAGTTAGCCATTTTGTGAAAATAAGAATTTAAAACAGAGTTTTGCCGTCTGCTAAGAATTGAATTGCAAGAAAGCAAAGGGAAGAGGGCTCACCAGCCAGAGACGCAGCACAGGAAGGCAGTAACTGGTGGGGCTGTGACAGGTTACCAGGTGTGAGGAAGAGCCAGACCTCGGGTGGTGGCTCACATCTGTACATACATAACCCTAGTGCTCTGGGAGGCTGAGGCAGGAGGATAGCCTGAGCTCAGGAGAAAATAGAAACCTTAGCTGGGCATTGTGATGGGGCTTGTAGTCTCAGCTGCTCCTCAGAGGCTGAGGCAAGAGGATTGCTCCAGCCCAAGAGTTTGAGGTTGCTGCGAGCTATGACCAAGGGTGACAGGCTGAGACTGTCTCAAAAGAAAGAAAAAGAAAAGAGCAAGAGAAGAACAGGTCAAAAATATCCTTGGTGAGAGAACTAGAAGAGACTTCTCACAGTGGGTAATACTAGCAGCTCTGTCTAGAAGAGGAATGATTCATGTGGCCCAGGGCAAGGGGAGGAGCATTAGCTTGAATTAGCCTGGTCTCCCGGGACCACCAGCAGATTTCTGGGCACTGGAGAGAGGCTTGCATCTGGACAGGGCTGATGCAAGAGCTTGTTTACCTGGAGCCAGAATTTTGATTTTTCTCCAAGGCTAAAAGGGAGTCACAGAGAAAATTCAAGAGGAGGAAATTCAAGCAGAGAACTAATAAGATCAGATTTGCATTTGAGAAAAATAACCTTGGCAGCCACAGGGGGGATCAATTAAGTCCACACTGGAGGTGGAGAGAATCCTAATAGACTCCTGCACACGTTTGGACCTGAGGTGCTAAGACTGAATTAAGACAGAAGCAGAGAGAAGGAAAGAAAGGGCAAGCAGGGCGAGTGTTAAAAGCTAAACCCAAGAGCCCTGACTGACTGGGACGAGAGGAGGTTGGACAACACAACTCCTGGTCCCTGGCCCGGAGGCTCGTTAGACTGTAAGAGCTGAAATAGCAGCATGTGTGCCTGGCACCAGGAGACGCTCATAACAGCCCTGTCCCTGGCTTTTTTCTCTACGACCTCGCCACCACCTAGCCAGTAACAGAAGCCAGAAATGTGGGGAAAATTCCAGTCTCTCTGTCCTTTACCTTCCACATCCACATTCACCCACAATTTTAGCCACTGATTGACAAAAGGGAAGACAGAGACCAAAAGAGGAAACAGTCCTCGTGGAGTTTGTGACTTGCCAGTGACCTGAGTTTAGTTTTCGGAGGCGTGTGCAAACGGGATCCCCAATTCAAGGCGACTTGTGGCCCCGCACCTGACTCAGGGCTTTGTCTGGGAACGAGTTCTGGGCAAGCTGCCGCCCTCCGGCAGGGTCCCACTCCCTCCGCCTCCGGCGCTTCTCTTGCGGGTTCCTCAGCTCCATTCCCGGCTTCTGCTTTACCAGGCGCGGGTTCAGTAGCTGCCCAAACCGGAAATAGATCTGAAAGGTCATCCATGCCCTCCCCCAGGGAAAGAGCTAATAAACTAGATTCTAAACAGGGCTGAGTACAGTTTGGGGTTGTGTTTTATTTTTATAAATAGTAAGGGCAAGAAAACGAGAATCTGTGTAGATAGAAAACAGATCTCTTGTGGGAGACTGGGGGTGTATGATGGGGGTTTGAGGGAACTTTGGGGGTGATCAGAATGTTCTGTAGCTTCATTGTGGGGTTACACTGTTGCCGCCTTTTCTTCAGAAGGCATGAAATTGTACATTAAAAAGCATAAATTTGACTGAATGTAAATTGCACCTTGATAAACCTGACTTTAAATAAACAAAAGAACAAATAAATAAATCCGTAAGTAGGTAGGAAGGGTAAGGGCTCAGTACATGTTTGCCAAGGTGGGAGTGAAGGCTAGTGATAAGAGATTTGCTATCAGTGCTGCAATGAGTGTTTGCATTTTAATAAAGGATGTTTAAAGCTGGAAAAAGGCTTTAAGGCCCAAAGAAGTTAGTCTCTAATAGGATGAACATTTTCAAATCCATAGTATTTTATTACAGTCCAGAGGGAAAGTTCTAGATGAAAGGAAAGGCTAGTAGGAGAGCCAGGAGGCAGGAAGTAGACAACTTTACCTGTTTCTAAATTTACACCTTGGAAAGGAGGTGCCCTACTCTGCCATTTACCCACCATTTCCATGACAGGCTTTTCTGGGATTATTATCCTGGCCCACAAGTTTGATCCTTACTGGAAAAACAATCCATGTAATAGTGTAAGGGCCAAGCTAACTCCATTTTGTTAAAACTCCATTTTACAGCCTGCTTGTTTTCACGAAGCTGCATACCAGAGGTATTGAGTAACACAGCTTCCTCCCCCTATCACTGCCCTATGACCTTGCACAACATCTGCCCAGAGTGATAGCAGCCCCTAGACCAATCAGCTTAAGACAGGTACTGTCTGGAGCAATAGGAACCCACCTCTAGACCAGTCAGCTTGAGACAAGTACCACCCTGCACCCTGAGCCCCCATCAGCTTACCCTCAGCCCTCTACCCCTGCCTTCTTCCTTTCTGTACCCTTAAAATCTCCCTCCATCTTAGAGTTGGGGCTTCTCTGCTCTCTTGCTGTGTCAGGGTCGGAGAGAGCCCAAGCTCAAGCTTACAAATAAACTTTGCCTCTTGCTTTGCATCGGAGTTGGTCTCAGAGTGATTTGTGCGGGATCCCCGAAACTCGGGCACTACAATACCAAGGCACTACATTTAAGTTCAGATTGAAGAATGAGAATCAGTGCCTGGCAGCTGGAAGAGGGGCTGAAATCTGTCCCTATCCCATATGAACCAAGTCAAATGGATTTTGAGCCCGCCAACTTTCTCCTCTCCTGTTCATCTTCCTGGCAGGTGCCAGATAAGGAGAGGCTTTTAGCATCATTCTCCCACTCACATCTGCCCAAAACGGAAACCACCAGGTCTTTGAAATGGATAGTTGGGCCTGTGTTTTTGTAACAATCACTCTGCAATCTTATGATACCAAAGCACCCCAATTTTCTTGAAAATTCAAATTCTTCCAACTGACAGACAAGGATTCTGTCTTATAGGTCACTCAGGAAACTAATTTCTTTCTAAGCCATTCAAAGCCCAGTATGTCAGTTTTTACTTTTCCTATCCCCTGGACACTTTTTCCTGTTCTCATTTCCCCAGAGTGCAGGTGACCAGCTCTATGAACTGATGAGATAGCGTCTATCATCACTGGCAAAAAAAAAAAGCGGAGGAGTGGGGATAGTGGGTGAGTCACCCTGCACTTGTGCCTGGTGTTCCACCCACAGAGGGCTGGGAGGGACTGATGCTCCACCCACAGGGGGCTGGGAGGGAATGGTGCTCCACCCACAGGGGGCTGGGGAGGGACTGATGCTCCACCCACAGGGGGCTGGGAGGGAATGGTACTCCACCCACAGGGGGCTGGGAGGGACTGATGCTCCACCTACAGGGGGCTGGGGAGGGACTGATGCTCCACCCACAGGGGGCTGAGAGGGAATGGTACTCCACCCACAGGGGGCTGGGAGGGACTGATGCTCCACCTACAGGGGGCTGGGGAGGGACTGATGCTCCACCCACAGGGGGCTGGGAGGGACTGATGCTCCACCCACAGGGGGCTGGGGGAGGGGAACTGTTTTTCCCTCTAGCTCACTTCATTGCACAACTGTCTATTCCTCACCCTCCCTGGGTGGTAGCTCCAGAAAAGGAGGCATTTAACCACTGTGCTACTGAAGAGCTGCCCAAAGGGACAGGGACAACCTCTCCTTTGGTGTCCAGGAGGCACAGGAATAGCTGCAGATCCCCACATTCCCTGATGGACTGCCCTAAGACAGGTATTACCCAGTGATTCCCTGTGCCCCTCCCTAGCAAACCTTGACCTCTTTCCTCCAGCCTGAGTTCCCTGACACAGATCTTCTGGGGCTTTCTGAGCCCCTCCCCAGGCCCCACCTCAATAGCAACAAACACAAGACTCAGCCAGTTAATTGCTTCCTTTCATCCAAGCAGGTAGTTGGTTGACTACACCTGCTCAGAGTCTTCTAACTTCTGCCTGCAGAGTTGATGAAAGGACTCTAATTCTTTTGAAGTTCAATAAAGCTAAGTTTTATTGAGTGCTTACAAGGGGGTCAGGAGGGCTGTGCTAACCTCAGTTATGTCAATTAATCCACATGTGCAAAGTAGGGGGCAGAGAGGCAGCAGCTAGTGAGAGACCCAGCTGCAGGTGACACCCTCAAGGGCCCATAACTACGACCAACAAAACTTCCCTGAGGGTGTCACAAGTCCTCCCTGCCCTCCCAGCCCCAAATCTCAGTCTTATCTACTTGGATTAAGCAGGACCCAATAATGGGGGCCAACAAAGGCATTTTATTAGTCTGAAGGATTTAGGGAACTCTTCTAGAAAGTTTTGTCATCTGCCTAGTCAAGTGATTATATGGATCTCCAAAATCAAAGAAATGAAAACACATAAGGAAGAGTCCAGGACAGGTTACAGACTGGGATGCTCTACTGCCCAAGTCTTTTGTTTGCATTCTTTGAAGTTGGTAGAAATATAATGCTTCCAATATGCCATTATAAGGTAAAAAATTGCCAGTGTAATTACTGTGAATGTTGTTAGGCCTTTTTTAACTGTAAAATTCAAACATCCTTACTGCAGGAGATTCAGAAAATGCAAAAGAATTTTTTAAAAATCTTATGCATATTCCCATCACTCATAGGTAATCTCAATAAACATATCAAAGGGTTTCCCTTCAGTCTCCTTTTTCATTAATATGTATATATTATCTAAATGAGATGTCTGTGATATAAAATATTTATACCTGGGTTTTCACATAATTAACTTTTTTGAAAATACCACTTTTAATGGCAGCAAATTATTCAATGAAAAATAATTTATTCAGCCCTCTTCCCAAAGTCAGACCTTCTGAGTTTTTCCCAATTCTTCACAGTTACAAAGAATGCCATTTTTCTCATTATTTCCTCAAGACTATTTACCAGAAATAAAATTACTATGTCAAAAAGAACTTATAACATTTTTTAAAATATTTTTCCCATATACAATTTATTGGCTATAAGTGTTAGTATAGTTCTTTATATAATTGGATAAAGAAAAGGTTGATCTTATACTAAATATGTCCTTTCTGGCTTCTGATGATTAAAGCTGTTTTGGTACAACTGTCACATTGACTTGAAAGAACAAATATTTAAAAATATAAGAAGAAGAAAGAAAACAATTAGAAATTATATCCACTTTTCCATGATATTAGATGTTTGAAGTCTTCAGAAGATGTTGAGAATATTTGTTATGGTTGAAGATAAGTTCAGGAATAGAAACAGAATTTTCTCCTGATAAGAAATTTTATAATAAGAAAAAACAAAAAGAGAATTTATTTGAAGCAAATGTTAAATTTGAAGAGATTCTTGAATTCTTGATGCATTACTTTATAAAAGCTTTTTAAGATGTCAGCTTCCAGAGGTCTTTATGTTCTCTGCTGCATTTAGCAAACCAGGTTAAACGTGGATGTTAAAGACTGCCAGGAAGAACATAGTGCTTTGATGAGTCATTGTACTTAACCTTCAATGGTTAGGGAGCCAATTATAAGCTGTGTAGACACTTTCTTTCCTCTTCCTAATAGCTACCCAGACTTACTCATTGAACATCTCCTTAGGACCTAGAGCAAACGTGGGCAGAAGACAGGAAAGAATATAAACCTCAGATCTCTCAATTTTGTTAGTTGACACTAAATGAAGCAGATTATCTGTACAACATGGCCAATACTGATTAGTGGCACCTACCACCCTAAAGAAACACAGCTGGGAGCTGCAGAGGCAAATTAATGTAGGCAACAATCAACTGTCCCAGGATGCTGTGAGGCTGGGCAAGGGAGACACAATATCAGCAGCTGACTTTGGACATAGCAGCAATGCTCACAATGTACCTCATTACCACATTTAGGTAATCTGTCTACAAGCCTCAAAGGGTCTTTACATCTCTGCAGTCATTTAGACCTCTTAGTAGTATAAAGAAATAATCACCCATGTTCCACAGACAAGCACAGCTCTCAGAGAGTTTAAATGCCCTGCCTGGTGTCACAAAGTCTGTGAGCCAGGACTAAATATCAAAGTCAGGTGTTCTAATTGCAATACTTGTGAACTGCCATGCTGCCTTCTTACAACAAAATGTCATTGAATAATACTGTGTTACAGATGCTCCCCTAGATAATAGAAGATGGGAGGGAAGCATAAATCTTTTGTTCAAGGAACTTAAGACACATCAACGGGGACAGACACCACCTGAAGCTGTAATCCTAAATGATAAAGCCATAGCTGAGATAGAAATGGTAGGAAGGCTCTCTGGACTTCAAGTGCAGCCAAACCACTTCATGAGGAAGCAGTGCCAGTGTAGGACTAAGAAAGGACTTTAGACTTACCATATCTCCTCCCTTCCAGTTCTTGCCTTAAACTGCACCAGGTTGGTTGGCAAGAATTTATGGAGGTCAAGTACGCCAGTCTTGTATCAGCTTTTGAAAACAATGCACTGTGCCCCTCATTAATATAAGGGTACATACAATTGGGTTACATTGTTTTCATTTGTTAGGTAGTGTCTGTCAGAGTGCACTGTGTTTCTGAGCGAAGTGGAACTTGTGAATAGTTGCACAGCTCGACAGTATTTTTTGTTTGTTTATTTGTTTGTTTGTTTTTTCTTCATTGCATTTTGGCCAGGGCCGGGTTTGAACCCACCACCCTCAGTATATGGGATCAGTGCCCTACTCACCGAGCCACAGGCACTGCCCTCAACAGTATTTTTTAATTCTGTCTGTTTAACAGCCCATCACTTTGAAGAAGACCATGAGAACAATGAAGGAAGAAAACAGATTTTTTAATGAGGATTGAGAATTGCAATATTATCTTGTTTCTGCTAAAGATAAAATTATTTTCTTACTTTGTGATACTGTAATATCAACATTAAAAAAAAATCAAAGCTCATCAGCATTCTAACCCTCATAAGGACCACAAATATTTTCAATTAGAGGGAGAGGACCATAGTTTGTATTCCAGAAATTAAAAGACAAAAAGAAAAATCAAAAACAATTCTATCAAGCAGCAATAAGACCTGGAAATAATGCTATTGATGCAACTTATGAAGTAGTTTATATCCTGGGGCAGGGAGGAACCGTTCAGTGATGCCAAGATTGAGAAAGAATGCATTGTTGAAGCTGTAGGATGCATAGACATCAATAACATTTCAAAGTGCAAACAACTGCCCCTTTCAGGGACAACCTTAATTGATCAGTAGCACAAACTAGCCTTCAACTTAATAGAAAAACTTAATGCAACACTTCAAAAAGAAAATATGTATTATTCAATGCTTTGGACAGATCCACCGATACTATTGACGTAGCATAGTTTGTATACTTTATTTGTTTTGTAACAGATTTTCTTTGCTGAAAGAGTTACTTGTTTTGGACACTCTTGTGAACAGAACTCAGGGAATAGATACCTTCAACGAATTTGGTGAGTGTATGTACAGATGGTGCACCTTCCATGACAGGAAAACAGGAAGCATTTATTGCACAAATAATAAAAAGTATTAACAGATCCAGATGCTCTCATTTCTTTTCATTATAACTTGAATCAGCAAAATCTCTGTATTAAAGCTACTGCTGTTTTAAGTGACACTC
This sequence comes from Galago senegalensis, assembly GCA_963575145.1. NCBI lineage: Eukaryota > Metazoa > Chordata > Mammalia > Primates > Galagidae > Galago > Galago senegalensis. The sequence goes on along the minus strand of CAUYTI010037536.1, from coordinate 2,438 downwards.
TGAAACAAATTGTAAGTATTGTTAACTACATTTGTGCAAATTCCATCACTTCCATAACATGCTAAAGTGGAGCCATGAGGTATTCAATGTGTATTTGCCCTGTCATTTTGAAGTATGTTGGCTATAACAGACAGGTGTTAGCCAAAATTTTGTCTCTGCAAGAACAGATAAATTTTATGAAGAATCAACAATGTGAATTATTATAAGTTTTCTATTCTGTGTGTGATATTATGTCAAATCTAAGAAACTTGACTGTTTCTTTGCAAGGTAAAACTAAGTCTATATATGACATGTGGCAAAAAAAAAAAATGCAAGCATTTCCAAAAAAAAGCCATCTTTTTCAAAATATATCTTTCCTATCTTCAAAAGGAAATTGTGTATGAACATTTTCCCCAGTTAGCAAAGGTCATTGATAAGCTGGATGATATATGTGGATCCTTTGAAGAGTTTGCAGCTATTATAGACCTATTGAGAATACAAGGAAAGGTTCACTGACTTTGAGAATCATGACATCACACTCAAATTAGCATTTCAGCCTCACCTAGTGGATATCACCAAGGCACCTAAAGAACTACAGATGGAATTGATTGAGCTCTCAGTAGAGTCATCATTTGATACTAAGAAAGAACCAGTTGCAGTGTGGGAAAACACTGTAGAATACCCATGCCTTCTGCAACATGCCTTTTCAACCACCACTTATTGCTGAAAGTTTTCATTCTCCTGCCCAACCCAAATCAAGACACCCCTCAGCTCACAAATGACTGTTATCCATTTAGAGAATCAGCTGAAACTATAGACCTCCATGCTGCAACCAACCATTCAAATGCTTCTCAACAAAAAGCAGGCATAACAAAGTCACTAAAAGGTTAATTTTTAAATTAACAAATTTTTCACTTTTTGAAATTATAAAACAAATAGTAGTTAGATTTTTATAAAATTAAGGTACTTTTTAAGTGTACCTAATTGAAATTTCCTGAATATGGCCTTATTTGATTATAGCTAAATTAATGGGGCTTTCCAACATGAAAAGGTTCCCCACCCCTGGGCTAGCCAATCTAAGGCCCAGGGTTCTTCTCTGTCCAGTGGGAATGGTAACAATAGTATTTGCCATTTATATAGGCGAAAGGCCTATATACCCCTGGCCAAAAACGCTGCTTGAGAGAGAGCAGTGAAAAGACTTTGTGCAGGCATACTTGTAAGGAACTGAGGCACAGGGCGGTGCCTATGGCTCAGTGAGTAGGGCGCCAGCCCCATATACCAAGGGTGGTGGGTGTAAAGCTGGCCCCAGCCAAACTACAACAAAAAATAGCAGGGCGTTGTGGTGGATGCCTTTAGTCCCAGCTACTTGGGAGACTGAGGCAAGAGAATTGCTTGAGCCCAAGAGTTTGAGGTTGCTGTGAGCTGTGACTCAACAGCACTCTACCAAGAGTGATAAAGTGAGACTGTCTCTATAAAAAAAACAAAAGAAACTGAGGCAGAATCCCATATGGCCAGGTTGGTTGCTGGCGTAAAAACCCCCTGACTTAAGGCCCACAGGGGAGCGGAGGCTTGCAAACAAGTCTTCTGTATGTCTTAGAAATTTCTTAATTATGCCTTGCTTAAAATTGAAGTAACTGCCTCCAAACACTGAGGCCAGCAGGGCAGGTATTCATTCAATCCGCCTACCTCCTCTAGAGTCTCAGGCTTCATCAGATAAGAACAAAAGAAGTAATGGCTGACAACATGTTCTCCATTAAGTTATGTTAAAAGGATTACATTCAAAAGGATTATGTTAGATGAAGTGATATCAGTTAAACCGTAAACTACTAGGGAGGATCTGCTCACAAGATAGTCACAAGATGTTTATTCATGAGATGGATTATGGATTATAATGAATATTAATGAAGTCATTGATATACAGTGCACATGTGCACAGCTAACTATTTAAACCAAGAGTAAAGAAATCAACTTGCCACTCGCCCTGATAGAGCAGTGGTCCCTAGCTATATAGTAAGCCAGGAATAAATAAAGAAGTTGTCACATGCCTGAGAGACCGGGGAACCCCTTTATTTAAATATACGATTTCAATATGCAGGTTTATGACTCACAGCACTGCTTCTCTGTGAGACCCTAATGGCAATACATTTAAGGTGGGGAGAGCTAGTGAGAAAATGCATTCAAAGTGCTTAATACCTCACCAGTATACAGCAAGGGCTTAATAAGTATTGACATCATGATGATAATGATGGGTAAGTATTCTGACTATTGGAGAAGAGGAAGGAGATTAGAGAGGAAGAAGGGAAGAATTTAAAGCAGTGGTTCTCAACCTGTGGGTTGCGACCCCTTTGTAACAATGAAAATACATCCTGCATATCAGATATTTACATTACGATTCATAACAGTAGCAAAATTACAGTTATGAAGTAGCAACAAAAATAATTTTATGGTTGGGGGTCACC
>CAUYTI010037535.1:0-10460 GCA_963575145.1 Galago senegalensis | reverse complement strand
AACAAAACACCCAAGATGTGTCGCCTAACTTAGAGAGCCCATGGTTGCATTAACCCATCCGTGAGCTCCCCCTGCCACACTGAGATGATCCTTACTGAAAAGGAACAGATTGTTCCCAAACCAGAAGAAGAGGTAGCACAGAAGAAAAAGATATGCCAGAAGAAACTGAAGAAACAAAAACTTATGGCACAGGGATAGATGCAACATAAAATAAATGCAAATAACAGTTAAAAAAAAACAAACACATTGACTTATAGGTAGATACTGATTTCTATTGTTACACAGTATGAATGGATTCTGTCAGGAAACTTCAGGATGAGTAACGTGACTGTGGTAAGATTTTCAGTAGCAGAAGTTAAAAAAAAACACGTCAGTGAAAAACACAGTGGTTAATAGTTAATTGTCATCACAGCGACTGTTTAAACCTTGAAGATAGTAAGACAAACGAAGCATTTACAACTAAGATGTGTCTGTTTGGATGTCTCAAAATATCACTTTTTTCTGCTTTTATTTTCTACAGTTTTTTTTATTTACTACCTTTTTTACCTTGCTTTTCCAACCTTTATGTAAAAGTGATTTCTAGGACGTTTTCTTCAGTCCATATACATTTAATCATTTATAGAGTCAATGATAGGGGCTATTCTAGGTGTTTTATACATAGTAGCTCATGTTACACTTTTTTTTGAGACAGAGCCTCAAGCTGTCACCCTGGGTAGAGTGCCATGGCATCATAGCTCATAGCAACCTCAAACTCCTGGGCTTAAGCGATTCTCTTGCCTCAGCCTCCCAAATAGCTGGGACCACAGGTGCCCACCACAACGCCCGGCTATTTTTTGTAGTTGTCGTTATTTGGCAGGCCCAGGCTGGATTTGAACTCGCCAGCTCTGGTGTATGTGGCTAGCACCTTAGCCACTTGAGCTGCAGGCACCACCCTCATGTTACACATTTAATCCTCACATCAAACCTATGAGATAGGTATTGTCACTATCCTCATTTAGGGACAAAACAGAGGTTAGTGACGGGTTCAAGGTCACAATGTAATCAGCCATATGCAGAAGCAACATTTTGACCTAGTTCTGACACCAGTGTTTTCATTTGCAGGCTATGCATATTTAGTCGTAAAACTGGAATGGTTACCTACCTAGCCTTACATTGATTTTTTGTTTATTTTATTTTATTTTTTTTTTTGGAGACAGTGTCACTTTGTTGCCCTCAGTAGAGTGCTCTGGCATCTCTGCTCACAGCAACCTCAAATTCCTGGGCTTGAGCCATTCTCTTGCCTCAGCCTCCCAAGTAGTTGGGACTATAGGCTTCCACCAAAACGCCCGGTCTCACTCTGGCTCAGGCTGGTCTCGAACTTGTGAAGTCAAGCAATCTATCCGCCTGGGCTTCCCAGCGTGCTAGGATTATAGGCGTGAGCCACCCTGCCTGTTATTCTTTCTATAGACGCTCCCTCCCCTCTCCACAAATAAGTCACCTATCTTGAGCTCAGGAATGACATCAGATGTCTAAATAGGTCGTTCGCAGGTTTGGGTGGTCTATCTACACTTTAGGTAGCAGCTCTGCTAAATGTTGGCAGGCAAACTACTGAGAATTTAGGTCAGTGGGACCGAAAGCAGCTGGGTCCTCTTCTGCCATTCCAGCTCAGGCAAGACAAAAGCTTCCATGAAACAGGGCCTTGCTGAGGTTAGGTGTGCAGTCTCAGTAGGCATCTATATCAGGAAAAGCCATGCCTCATTTGGCAGCAGTAACTATCTAGAAACAAAAGATAAGATTCAGGACAGTCTTACTGATAAGCTGGAAGTGTCCGGCATCCTCAAAGTGATTTGAAAGCTGAACAGAAGTTTTCTCTTCCACACCGTGTCAGGGCTTCAGCAAAGTTCTGTCGTGACAACTGTCTGGTTAATGTGTAGCTACTCTTGTTTTCCTGGTCCATCTACTTAACAGTGTCCAAGAGTGCAGCCTTTAGATGAGCTTTACTCTCAGCACCTCCTTGGCTCCTTTGTCCCAAGAGGACCAGATCCCGCTTCCTGGTGATCTCCTGCAGGACTTTTCCCTGGCCCCTTACCCATTTCCAGCACATCTTTACTGACTCTCCTTTTTCTCTGCCCTGTTTTTTTTTTTTTTTTGAGATGAGTCTCACTCTGTCACCCTGGGTAGAGTGCTGTGGCATCATCATAGCTCACACCAACCTCAAACTCTTGGACTCCGGCGATTCTCTTGCCTCAGCCTCCTAAGTAGCTGGGACTACAAGCACCCACCACGATGGCCAGTTAGTTTTTCTGTTTTTAGTAGAGACAGGGTCTTGCTCTTGCTCAGGCTGGTCTTGAGATCACACAATCTACCCACCTCGGCGTCTTAGAGTGCTGGGATTATACCGCACCTGGCCTGCTTTATCTCACTTAGTTCTACCAGTATAAGAGTAAATTCAAGTAGTGTTGCAGAGTTACAGTGGCTTATACAAAATGAAAGTTTATTCTTCTTTCTCAGGCCTGGTTCTGCTTTTGCCCACAAAGTCCTCCTGGACCCAGGGTTCTCCTAGCTTCTACTTTGCCAAACCAAGGATGTGACAGTAGTTATTTCTGTAGTCTAAGTGGGTTGTACTCACATTTCAGCTCAGCACAGTAGAGGAAGGGCTGATGAAGAAGAGGAGGAAAGCATGCCTATCAGCTCCCTTTTAGGAAGGCACTCGGAGGCAGCGAGGAGAGACTTCCACACACGCACCACTGACTCAAACTGAGTCACATGGCACAGCAAGGCAAGGGTTTGGAGGCAAGTGTCATAGACAATAAACAGTCATTTGTTTTCTATTAGAAAATCAAATAGCTGGTTCTTTTAAATGGGTTTTTTCAAAGTTCCTAAAACAAAGTCTTTTGCAACCTGTATCTTTCTGGGTCTGAGTTTCTGGGAAAGGAAAAGTCATGTGAATGTACACAGTAAGCTGTGTGGGTGTCAACAGTTTCAGGTCTCTGTATTTGTATCCTTTAGACCCAGCACAGTGTGTGGTGCATGTTAGTGCTCAGTAGATCTGTTGACTGTATATTAATAGTTCACACTTGGCAAGTGTTCTCTGCATCCTGGTCAATATAAGTGTCTACGTGAGGTATTTCAGTTCATTCTTAGGACAGTCCTAGGAGGTGGCCTCTGTTATTATGCCCACAACTTTACAGATGAGGAAACCAAGGCTTAGATTAAGTTTTCATTCATTTCACAAATGTGTATTCAGGATTTACTGGGTGCCAGGTACTCAGCCAGGGTTTAAAACATACCAAAGTCCTTGCCCTCACTGAATCTCCCTTCTAGGAAATCTTCCAAAATCACCCACTAGACAGAGGGTGGCCTTTAAATCTAGGTAGTTAGACTATAGAACCTGCCATCTTAACCATTGTTTGATTGGTAGATGAATGGATTGATGAGTGTGGTGAACATAAATTGCAAGTCTCCATTTCACCAGTAGGTTCCTGGTTACTCATTATCTGTGACTTGGGTGGTTAGATTGCTCTGTCTTCAGCTGTGGTTTTGAATGGCTATCAGTGAGAAGACAGGTAGCGTCATGATGCCTCAGTTTATCAAGAAGAACACAATTGGTGTGTATGCCATCTTGATAGAGTCTACATGCTAGAAATAAAAAAGACAATATATGGATGTGTTCCTAGATTGTCAAATGATGGTTCAGAATTGCGTCAGACATTGATTTACTGTCCCAAGTCAGGTCATGTGGAATAAGAGTGCACTTGGTGCTCATGGAGCACAGAGGGATTATGGGCCAGGGAGTCTTTCTTTGGGATCAAAGGGCAGGACATCAGAAATAAGCATCGCCAGTGGTATTATATGTTTCTAGGTATTAAATTCTTGCTTGCACCAAGCTAAGACGCTTTACAGCAATGAAAGAATGGGAGAAAAATCAAAAGGTAATCACTTTCCCATAATGTAACTCAGTGTTCTTTAATGCCATGCTGTGTACCAGCTGAAGACTCCTATCCTACCAACGATATCTCTTGCTTAGGAAATACCTGGGATATGTTGGACTTAAGAGATTGAAGGGGAGGGTTCTAGATTCCATCACTGTGAGACATTGGAAGTCACACAACCTCAAGTTTCTTTTTTCCTTTTTTTCCTTCCATGGGACATAATGGAAGAGAGTCTTTTGAGAGAGAAGGTGTAAGGGTGTGTGAACAACATGCTTGAATGATGTGTGTTTACCCAAGTGTGAAACATAACATGGTTGGACAGAAGCTCTGGAGATATTAAACACGTGTCCTCCAGCTAAATGCAGAAATGTGTGGGGAAGTATACAAACAAATGGCTTGTACACTGTGAAAACAGTGTGATCAAGTGTGATTCCGGGACGGGTTGGTCGCCAAGGACTTCAGACAGATAAACTGGAGCCCTGGGGACTGTTTCAGATGAACTCCTCCAGGGTCGGTCTAGTCTGGCAGAGTTGGGGGGCAGAGGGCTGGGAATGCCTCTGCCAAGTGAAGGGTGATGCCTGAGGAGGTCCCGAACTCTGGAGCAGGCAGCTCACTGAGCTGTGTGGAGCCCCGCCTGCCCCCTCCTGTCGGAGGGAAGGGTTTCTGGGTGCTGGTGCACTGCCCCACTGAAGAGCTCTGGCACTTGACTGTTGGGGGCACTATAATCTGCTGACTCACCAGCCCCTGAATGAGGACTGAACACAGCTGTGGAAAGCAGTGCAGGTGCACACTGTTCCTGCAGTAGTTGGACTTTCCCATTCATAGGAGTTTTTCTGTCCCTTCCCACTAGCTTGCTGCTTTTGTCCCCTAGGCCTTTCTGTGTTTTAATTTGTTTGTTTTTGAGACAGAGTCTTATTTTGTCTCCCTTGGTAGAGTGCGTGGCATCATAGCTCAAAGCAACCTCAAACTCTTGGGTTCACATCATCCTCTTGCCCCAGCCTCCTGAGTAGCAGGGAGTACAGGGGCCTGCCACAACACCCTGCTATTTTTAGAGATGGGATCTCTTGCTCAGGCAGCTCTTAAACTCCTAAGCTCAGGTGATCCACCCGCCTGGGCACCCCAGAGTGCTAGAACCTTTTTTTGTTTTGTTTTGTTTTTTGAGACAGAATCTCACTCTGTTGTATAGGCTAGAGTGGCATGGTGTCAGCCTAGCTGATAGCCACCGCAAAGGCCTGGGATCAAGCAATCTTGCCTCAGCCTCCCCACTAGCTGGGACTTACAGGCCTGCACCACTAGACTTGTCTAGTTTTTCTGTGTTTAGTAGAGACAGGGTCTCACTCTTGCTCAGGCTGGTGTGGAACTCCTGGGTTCAAGTGATCCTCCCACCATACCTGACTCCACCCCAGCCTGTCAAACAAGTGAGGAGGAGCCAGCAAAGGACCAAATGCATCTGATGTCATCCTGTGGCTTCCCTTTCTCTTTGTTCCCTTCCTCTGTAATAGCAAAACAGACCCATTATTTTTTCTTGGGGCTGGCTTTGGTTTCCTTATTTTTGTTTTTATCAAAACCAGTTTCAGAGGCTGTGTGGTAACATGTATTGAGCCCTTGTCCTGATGCCAGGGCCCAGAAGGTTATGCCCCCAGGACAGACATGGAGGGGCTGAGGGGGCATTGGGAGGCTGGACAGAAACATGAGTCTTGCTACTTGACTGGTCTAAGAAGGAAGCACAGGGTGAGGGGTGAATGTGGAGTCTGTGCCCAGGAGGAGGTATAGGTGTCTGACACCATAGAGCTTCCCTCTCCATTTTATCCAGGTGACAGGTTCTGAAAAACTATCTGAGGAAGAAAAAAGATCACAGAAGGGGAGTCCAGAAGGGTGAAGTTTGCTTAATAAAAGAAAAGGCGCATGAGACAGTCCTCACAGTTTGACCAGCATTTGTAGGTGCCATTGTATGGTCTGAAGCCTAGGTTGGCATTTTTGGCCTTGGCAAGGAGAGGCACGCCTTCCCCTGTGGTGTTCCCCAAGTGACTACTAGCCTGTGGTCATTTGGGGAAAGGGGAGGGAATGACGATGTCTTGAAGTACCCCTGTACCATGGCAGCCGTGGGTTCCATGTGTTTGCAGGAGTTAGCTCATTTAATACTCTTCACAACCCTGCATCTTGGGATTAGTTTCTGGTTCTTGGGATTAGTTTTTGCAGATGGGGACCCTGAGACACAAAGGGTAAGTATTAGCAAGTCATGGGGTAGAGCCAGATTCAAACCCTGGTCTGCCTGGTTTCCATACCTGGGATTTTCATGTAAAGAGACAGAGATGGACACCTTGGTGTCTCAGAGAGGAATAAACAGTGCACATTTCCACAGCACGGAGGTGGGAGGGTCCTCTCCTCGATCTCTTCCTCAGGATGGTTCTGGAGCTGAAGTGGGTGTAGATGTGCCTGTTAAGGGCCTTTTATCACTCTTGTCCTTCCTGTAAAACTTGCCACATGACCCACTGGACTCTGTCCCTTAGATGCTAGATACCTGATCCTTTGAGGGGCTTGATTAGACAAAGATTAATGTGCTTTACTTCTTATTTGCTTCCATAGATGGATCTATCTGTAGAAACCCTCTTTAGCTTCATGCAGGAACGTCAGAAAAGATACGCCAAGTATGCCGAGCAGATGCAGAAAGTCAACGAGATGTCGGCCATCCTCCGCCGCATACAGATGGGTATTGACCAGACGGTGCCGCTGATGGAGAGGCTCAATAGCACGCTGCCCGAGAGCGAGAGGCTGGAGCCCTTCAGCATGAAGCCGGACCGGGAGCTCAAGCTGTAGAGCTGCTCTTCCGTCCTGCCAGGCTGTTCTGTGGAGTCAGGATACCCACCCTCAGAGACATGTGGCACATGCCTGGGGCTGGAAGCTAACAGAGGTTCTGACTCTCCCGCAAGTGGGCGTCAAGTGGTCCAGCTGGCGTGAAGTCTGCCTTTGCCCTGCTCTTTCTGCTGATGCAGTGTCTCTATGCGAAAGGATCCAAGCTAATTCTTGGTGATAACCGAGTTTGGAACATTTGAATTATTAGGAATGCTTTAAAGAACTCTGCATTGAGAATTGTTTTTAATTTGCTTAGTTTTTTTTTTTTAAATTGAGAGTGTATATAGTTTAGTTACTGGAGTACAGACATGGGGAGACAAGAGAAATATTAAGAAGCTCTGTGTTCTCCGTGCCCTCATGATATCTTATTCAGTAGGCTTTGTGGGTTATGAGTTGCAAACATAAAATACTCGTTTGATCTGGGTCTGGTGTGTTGTTCCTCTTCCTACCCTAACTGGTTCTCTTACACCAAGGCTTTACCTGGGGCACCTGCTCTTGCCTTGATGGGGACACGGGTTCTTCTTGTTTGCCAGGTTATGGTATCCCTTGCATGTCATCATCAGAAACTGAAGACTCCCATCTCAGTGCCTGTAGCACAGTGGTTGTAGTGCTGGCCACATGCACTGAGAGTGGCGAGTTTGAACCTGGCTGGGCCTCCTAAAACAACAATGACAACTGCAACAACAACAAAAAGAAATAGCCGGGCGCTGTGGCAGGCTCCTGTTGTCCCAGCTACTTGGGAGGCTGAGGCAAGAGAATTGCTTAAGCCCAAGAGTTTGAGGTTGCTATGAGCTGTGACGCCAGGGCACTCTACCGAGGGCGACATAACAAGACTCTGTCTCAAGAAAAAAAAAAAAAAAAGAAACTGAAGACTTCCTTTCTACATGCTCAGCAGATTCACCTCTGCTGATAACTGGCTTCCTTGATGGAGGCGTAGTTTAGGGGTCTTTTCATTCCATCAATGCTGGCAAGACTTTAATTCTTTTTTTTTCTTTTTTGCAGTTTTTGGCCAGAGCTGGGTTTGAACCCGCCACCTCTGGCATATGGGGCTGGTGCCCTACGCCTTTGAGCCACAGGTGCCGCCCAGACTTAAATTCTTATAACAAGGTTTTAACCAATGTTTGTTTTTACTAGCCTAATAAACTTGTTCAACATTAAGGCTCTGATAATTAACTACAGAGGTCACGATTCAGCCATGGTGACAGGGATATAAAAATGACTATATAGCCTTTATCCTTCATTTTATTTATTTATTTATTATCTTTTTATTGTTGGGGATTCATTGAGGACACAGTGAACCAGGTTACACTGATTGCATTTGTTAAAGTCCCTCTTATAATTGTGTCCTGCCTTCAAGAGGTGTGCCATACACTGTGACCCCCACGGCCCTGCCTCCTTCCCTTTCTTTCCTCACCCTTGCTCCCCCCAAATGTGTCATCAATTGTCTTCATATCAGAATGGAATACATTGGATTTTTGCTTCTCCATTCTTGTGATGCTTTACTAAGAAGAATGTTTCACCTCCATCCAGTTTAATACAAAAGATAGAAAGTCTCCATCATTTTTAGTGGCTAAATAGTATTCCAAGGTATAACTATATCACAGCTTATTGATCCATTTCTGGATTGGTGGGGATTTAGATTGTTTCCACAGTTTGGCAATTGTAAATTGAGCTGTGATAAACTGTCTAGTACAAATGCCCTTATGATAAAATGATGTTTTTTTCCGACTGGGTGGATGCCCAGTAATGGGCTTTCAGGATCAAATGGGAGGTCTAGTTTGAGTTCTTTGAGGATTCTCCATTCTTCCTTCCAAAAAGGTTGTTTTAGTTTGCAGTCCCACCAGCAGTGTAAAAGGGTTCCCTTCTCTCTACGTCCATACCAGCATCTGCAGCTTTGAGACTTCATGATGTAAGCCATTCTCACTGGGTTAGGTGATATCTTAGGGTGGTTTTGATTTGCATTTCTCTGATAATTAGAGACAATGAGCATTTTTTCGTATGTTTGTTAGCCATTCATCTATCTTCTTTAAAGAAGGTTCTATTCATCTCTGTTGCCCATTGATATAGGAGATTCTTGGGATTTTTTATGTTGATTAATTTGAGTTCTCTGTAGGTCCTAGTTATGAAGCTTTTGTCTGAATCATAATATGCAAATATCTTTTCTCATTCTGATGGTTGTCTATTTCCTTTGGTTGTTGTCTCTTTAGCTGTACAGAAGCTGTTCAATTTAAGTCCCATTTGTTTATTTATTTACTTATTTTTTGAGACAGAGTCTCACTATGTTGCCCTAGGTAGAGTGCCAAGGCGTCACAGCTCACCACAACCTCAAACTCGTTGGGCTTAAGCAATTCTCTTGCCTCAGCCTCCCAAGTAGCTGGGACTACAGGCACCTGCCACAATGCCCAGCTATTTTTTATTGCAGTTGTCATTGCTTAAGTGGCCCGGGTCAGGTTTGAACCCGCCACCCTTGGTGTATGTGGCTTGTACCGTAACCACTGTGCTACCAGCACCAAGTTCCATTTGTTTATTTTTGTTGTTGCAATCGCCACTGCAGTCTTCTTCATAAAATCTTTCCCCAGTCTAGTAACTTCGTTTTTCCCACAGTTTCTTTGAGGATTTTTACTGCTTCATGCCTTTGATTTAGATCTTTTATCCATCTTAAATCAATTTTAGTGAGTGCAGGAAGGTGCGGGTCCCGTATCAGTCTTTTACATGTGGATAGTCAGTTCTCCCAGAACCATTCGTTGAATGGGGATTCTTTCCCCCAGTGTATGTTCTTGTTTGGTTTATCAAAGATTAGATGGCTGTAAGATGTGAGGTTCATTTCATGCTTTTCTATTCAATTCCAGATGTCTGTGTTTCTATATTTGTACCCATACCATGCTGTTTTGATCACTACGGCCTTGTAGTACAGCCTAAAGTCTGGTAGGCTGATGCCCCCAGCTTTGTTTTTATTACTAAGAATTGCCTTTGTTGTAAGGGTTTTTTTCTGGTTCTGTGAAGAATTATTTTTTTCCAAATCTTGAAAGTGTGAGGTTGGTATTTTATTGGGGATTGCACTGAATCTGTAGATTGCTTTGGGAAGTATAGACATTTTCACAATGTCGGTTCTTCCCAGCATAAGCATGGTACATTCTTCCATTTGTTAATATCTTCTGCTATTTATTTTATTAGGGTTTTGTAATTTTCTTTATAGAAGCCCTTCACCTCTTTTGTTAGGTATATTCCTAGGTATTTCATTTTCTTTGAAGCTACTATACGGGAAATGTGTCCTCGATCAGCTTCTCATCTTGGTTGTTTTGGCATATACAAAGGCTTCTAATTCATGGACATTGATTTTATATCCTGAGACATTACTGTATTTTTTGATCACTTCCAGGAGTCTTGAGATTGAGTATTTGGGTTTCTCTAAGTATTAGATCATATCGTTGGCAAAAAGGGAGAGTTTGACCTCCCCTGCCCCCATTTGGATGCCCTTTATTTCCTTGTCTTGCCTGATCGTATTGGCTAGAACTTCTAGCACTATGTTGAATAGTAGTGGTAATAAAGGACAGCCTTGGCTCGGCGCCTATAGCTCAACCGGCTAAGGCGCCAGCCACGTACACCTAAGGTGGCGGGTTCGAATCCCCAGCCCGGACCTGCCAAACAACAATGATGGCTGCAACCAAAAAATAGCCGGGTGTTGTGGCGGGCGCC
>CAUYTI010037534.1:0-14124 GCA_963575145.1 Galago senegalensis | reverse complement strand
CAGTTGAGCTATAGGCGCCGAGCCCATCCATTTACTTTTATCTATTAAGAGTCTACTATTGGGGCTCAGCGCCTATAGCTCAACCGGCTAAGGCGCCAGCCACGTACACCTTAGGTGGCGGGTTCGAATCCCCAGCCCGGTCACGCCAAACAACAATGACAGCTGCAACCAAAAAAAAAAATAGCCAGACGTTGTGGCGGGCGCCTGTGGTCCCAGCTACTTGGGAGGCGGAGGCAAGAGACTTGCTTGAGCCCAGGAGTTGGAGGTTGCTGTGAGCTGTAATGCCACGGCACTCTACCCAGGGGGACAACTTGAGGCTCTGTCTCAAAAAAAAAAAAAAAAAAAAAAAAGAGTCTACTATTGGTTGATAGATATCTTCTTTGCTAGGTACTAGAAATATAATGGGGAACAAGTGAAAGACCTTGGTCTTACAGTGGAGGTAGAAGGAAATATAATTATCAGATGATTTTTCTCTGGAAGCATTTAGATTTTTTCTGCTTTATCCCTGGTATCTTCCTCCTTGTTAAAAGTTTTTATTTGCTCAATCCAAAGTAAGAGGTTTTTAAAAAGTATTTAATTATGGGCGGTGCTTGTGGCTCAAGGAGTAGGGTGCTGGCCCCATATACCAGTGGTGGGCGGGTTCAAGCCCAGCCCTGGCCAAAACTGAAAAAAAAAAAAAAAAGAGCATTTAATTATAATTCACAAAAGGTAGAATTTAGCATCTTAACCATTTTTTTTTTTTTTTTGCACGTCATAGTTTCACTTATGTAGCCCTTGGTAGTGTGCTGTGGCATTACAGCTCACAGCAACCTCCAACTCTTGGGCTTAAGCAAATTCTCTTTGACTCAGCCTCTCAGTAGCTGGTACTACAGGCGCCCACCACAATGCCCAGCAATTTTTTGTTGCAGTTGTCATTGTCGTTTTAGCTTGCTAGGCTGGATTTGAACTTGCCAGCCTCGGTGTATATGCTGGCCTGTAACCACTGTGCTATGGGTGCCGAGCCATCTTAACCATTTTTAGTGTACAGTTAAATGACAGAAAGTACATTCACACTATAAGCAACCATCACCTCCATCTATCTTTAGACTTCATCTTGCAAAACTCAAACTATGTACCCACTTAATAATAGTTCCCAATTTTCCCTGTCCTTGGTCATTTTCAATGATCAGTGGTGTTAGGATTCAAAACAGGGCCATCAAAAACTATTGCCAGTTTTGTTTTTTCACACATGGTGATTACCTCTTCATCCTAAAGAAAATGGGAGCATTTGCTTGATCCTTCTCCTGCATAACATATCGATTATTTGGGGTGGTTTTATTTATTTATTTATTTTTTTAGAGACAGAGTCTCATTTTGTCGCCCTTGGTAGAGTGCCGTGGCGTCACAGTCCACAGCAACCTCCAACTTAGACAATTCTCCTGCCTCAGTCTCCTGAGTAGCTGGGATTATAGGCACCTGTCACAATGCCCGGCCATTTTTCTATTGCAGTTTGGCCAGGGTAGGGTTCGAACCCACCACCCTTGGTATATGGGGCCGGTGCCCTACTCACTGAGCCACAGGTGCTGCCCTAGTATTATTGGGTCTCCTTTTCAGGATGGGAAAAGGAAACACAGGGTTTGAGAGAGAGTCTCCTAAAAGAGGGGAGGTACAACATGAAGTTCCTGCCCTCAAGCAGGGATTTTAGACCCAGGAAAAGCTTTCTATTTATTTCTGCTCCAGCTCTCTTGCCCAGGGCTAGTGTGCAGTGGTGTCAGCCTAGGTCACTGAATCTTCTAACTCCTAAGCCCAAGTTATCCTCCTGCCTCAGTGTCCCAAAGAGCTGGGACTACAAGCATGGACCATGATGCCTGGCTAATTAAATCTTTTCACTTTAGTTCTAGGAAAAGCCAAAAGACAACTCAGAGGCCAGGAGTTCATGCACTAAAATGGGAGGCCCACAACCTCAGCAACTTAGCAGGGGGAGCTTGGTGCTAAGAGCCTTGTGGACAGGGAGTGTTTGGGGGCAGACAATTCATTTAGAAGAGGGAAGGCAGCATCCAGCAAGCAGCACAGAAATGAGGGTCTCAGGTAGGCTTGGTGGTTGTCCCTGCTTATTTTCCTCCTTTGTTCCTGAGCACTGTGCAAGGTGATAAGGGTCAAAAGACAAGCTCCTTCTATAATTATAGGAGCATTTATTAAGTATCTTCTCAGCATTATATTAAGTATCTACTGTTACTTCACTGAATCCCAGTAAGAACCCCAAAGGTATTATCACCTTCATTCTACAGAAGAAACCGAAGCTCTGAGTGATTAAAAGAATTCAGCCAAGGTCTTACTTAAACTCTTAGAACATGGGAATAGGTGATCCTGTAGCACTCAGAGAGGTTGAATTTTTTTTTGAGCTTTTTTAGGGGGTAGAAAAGCTTAGCTAGTAAAAACATGCCTGACATGAATTTTTCCCTGCACTGAACCTCCTTCCTCCCCAGGCCTTTCATACCTGCTTTGCATTGTATTTTCCTCTGCCATTTTCAGACCATCTTTCTTTGAGTGGTTGAAGAAAATTGAGATCAGTGCTTTTGTCTGATTAACTAAGATGGGAAATGGGAGTTTACCGTCAGAATAAAAGAACCCACAGTGACCCACAGTGACAGAGCTGAGGGAAGAGGAGGAAAAACCTGAGTGTTTTTTTTCCCTCACTTTGCCATCCTTTTTTTTTTTTTTTGAGACAGAGCCTCAAGCTGTCCCCCTGGGTAGAGTGCCGTGGCATTACAGCTCACAGCAACCTCCAACTCCTGGGCGCAAGCGAGTCTCTTGCCTCCGCCTCCCAAGTAGCTGGGACCACAGGCGCCCGCTACAACGCCCGGCTATTTTTTGGTTGCAGCCGTCATTGTTGTTTGGCGGGTCCGGGCTGGGGATTCGAACCCTCCACCTTAGGTGTATGTGGCTGGCGCCTTGCCGGTTGAGCTATAGGCGCCGAGCCGACTTTGCCATCCTTGATAGAGTGCTGTGGCATCACAGTTCAGAGCAACCTCCAGCTTTGGGGATTGGGCGATTCTCTTGCCTTAGCCTCCCAAGTAGCTGGGACTACAAGGGCCTGCCACAATGCCCAGCTATTTTTGTTGTTGTTGTTGCAGTTGGGCCAGGGCCAGGCTCGAACCTGCTTCCCTTGGTATATGGGGCCAGCGCCCTACTCACTGAGCCACAGGCACTGCCCTCTCCTCCCCAATCCCTTTTTTTTGGGACAGAGTCACTTGGTTACCCTTGGTAGAGTGCTGTGGCGTCTTAGCTCATAGCAACCTCAAACTCTTGGGCTCAGGGGATTCTCTTGCCTCAGCCTCCCAAATATCTGGAACAACAGACCCCCATCATGATGCCCAGCTAGTTTTAGAGACGAGGTCACACTCTGGCTCAGGCTGGTCTCAAACTTGTGCACTCAGGCAGTACACCTCCCTTGGCCTCTGAAGTGCTGGGATTGCAGGCGAGAGCCACCATACCCAGCCCCTGAGCGAGGTTTGAATTTAGGTGTCTGCCTCAGCCTTTCCCAGATGTGTAAGCTGTGGGGTCTGAGATCACTTTTCTGGGCATCTGTTTCCTCACCTGAAACTTCACCATCTCCCCAAACCTCATGACATAAGCTGGATAAGTGTTTTGAATTCTAAGAGCCTCTATCCTTTGACACTTCTGGAAGGCACCAGGGCTTGATGGAGCTTTTGGCTGGTTCCCCCCACCTCCTTTTGTTTGGGTTCAACCCATGGGAAAATGGGAGCTTGGGGGGAAGGGCTGAGATTGAGATGCTTCCCCTCCCCTCCCTTCTTCCTCCTCTCTGCAGGAAGGGACAAAGAGTTGACCTTTGTTACATGCCTACAGAATCATAATTCATGGCTTATACATGTTAGTTTCTAAGGACCAAGAACCTATTTACCTTTCTTTCATAGCAAACACATGCATGATGTAGTCACGATTTGCTGGCTAGTGTGACCTTAGGGAGTCACTTGATCTCTCTAACCCTGTTTTTTGACAGCAGAAAGGAAATAATAATATTCCCAGCCTCTCTCGGTTGTTGAGAGGCTCAAGTAAGTCTCTTGCGTTCATAGAAGAGTGTGGGTGTAAAGAAGTACTTTGTAAACCCCAAAGTGCTATGGAAAGGTGTTATTAATAAGATCATTAAGTGATGACACCCCAAAAGGGCTGACAGGTCATTCCTCCCCCCAAACAAATAGCCTGCTCTGCATGGGGGCGAGTATGTATCTTGTATGGTCACTCTGCTGTAGAGCCTCACAGAGGTGTTGGGGACCTGCCCCGGGAGGGCAGGAGAGGAGAGGGTTCTTTTCTCATCAGGCCCCCCGGAAGGCTCCTAAATTCCGTGCCTCCCAGGCCTCTCAGTTCCTGCCCTCTTGGTGGGAGGCCTCCCCGGCCCTTCTGGCCGCCTCCCATGCAGCCCAGCCGAGGTCTCTAAGGAATGCCGCCTCCCGGGCCATTTTCTCCCCTCCAGCTTCTGCGGGCCCCACTTCCAGCCTCTTTGCCGGTTCCCTGGCTCCCTACCCCCAACCGGTTCCCACTTAAATGCTTGCAGGCCTGTGTGCAGGCGGGAAGCCCCCTCCCCCACAGGACCACCTCAGTCACGGCCCTGACCACAGGGAGGTCGGGTCTGGATTTACTAAAGGACCCCGGAGGGGGAGCCTGCCCCTCTCTGGCTGCCTGGCTTCGCCGTGGGGTCGGGTTTCGGCCGGCCGGTGGCTCTGGTGAGAGACAAAGGGCAAAGTCCTTGTCCCCACCCCCATCCAGCAGCCCCTGGCGCGGGTCCCCTCCCCCTCGGGGCCCAGTGCGGGTAGCCAAGGGCCCCTTGGGTCCCGCTGGACAGGTTTGGAGCGAGTCGGGGTACCAAGAGGCAGAACATTCTAGGCTGTACCGAGCCCTGCAGCAAGGCGAGTGGGGGGCATATAATGTCCCAGTCTTTGCGCTGGGCCCCGGGTGAAGTGAGATGGGCTGGGGAAGGGGCCGCCGGGTGGGGCGCAGGCGACGCCGCCTCAGCCTCAGCTGCCTCTCCCCTCCCCCAGCCCCAGCTGCCGCCGCCCTTCCAGGCACCTCTCCTCCTCCTCCTCCTCCTCCTCAGTTGCCCACACTGCCCCGCCCGTCGCTCCCCCACGGGCAAGGCCCAGTGCTCTAGGCCGGAGACCTCCACCTTCCTGCCCAAGGATGGGTGGAACCATCTTGTAGGGCGCTGTCAATCTTGGTCGCAATTTCTGGGCTGAGGAGAAAGGCCTCTCTACAAAGAGGGGGTTTTGCCCCTACCCCAAGCCAGACCAATTTCAGGAAGAGCATCCCTTTTTTGCGGATAGCTGTTCAGATGATGAACTACCCCACTAGGAAGAACAAACACCCAGCTTCCTCACGTTTCTGACCGCCAACAGGTCTTTGTTGGACCCCTACAGGGACACAACAAGAGGTTCTCTATCTAGATTAATAAGAGAGATTTAAGTTTTTTTAAAAAGTATATCCGGATACATTTTCATCCTTACATATGGATCACTAAGGATTCAGAGAACCGCTATGTTTTCTTTTTTTTTTTTTTTTTGAGATAGTCTGGCTTTGTCACCCTCGGTAGAGTGCGGCGGCATCATAGCTCACAGCAACCTTTAAACTGCCAGGCTCAAGCGATTCTCTTGCCTCTGCAGTTCTGAGTAGCTGGGACTACAGGCGCCCTCCACAATGCCCAGCTATTTTTAGGAGATGAGGTTGTTCTAGCTCAGGCTGGTCTCAAACCTGTGCACTCAGGCCAATCCACCTGTCTGGACCTCCCAGAGTGCTAGGATTACAGGCGTTAGCCACCGTGCCTGGCCCTGCTGTGGTGGTTCTCATAGGGCCTTTTTCTCAGTGCAGTGTTGCAAGTTGCAGAAGACTGATTTCTTTTGAAGCGGTTCCAATTTCCTTTGCTTACTTCTGAAATCTCCACTGCAAAATCCTTGTCTTGAGGAGCTCTTCTTCTCTGAGGAGAGCCCCATGGTCTCTGTTTCCCAGGCATCCCTGAGGATGGGGTGCTCCATCCTCAGCCAGGTCTCTGGCCCAGAGTGCAGGAGGTATGCTCACACCTGGGGGAGGGGGCGGAGCTAAACCAGCATCTTTAGGGAGGCCAGGCTGGGGCTTGAGATGTTCTTTCCACCCTCCCTTCACCTTTTCCGCTGTCAGAGCTTATTAACTTTCCCCACCCCAGAGAAGATCCCAGAAACTCTTCTACTACCAGCCCAAGAGGGTTGGTGAGCAATGTCCCTGAGGGTTATTTCTGTAGGCTTACCCCCTGCCCCATGTGTACCTCCAGCCGGAAGGCTCAGCTGCATTGCTCACATTGGGTCACCTTATTCCCGTTTGTCCCCACACTTTAGGTTTACTCTGCTAGTTCTGCTAGTTTCTTTGTCTCTCCCCCTACTGCCCCCAAAGGGCAAGAGTCTAGGCAGAGATCTAGGTGCAAGGAGAGGGTAGCAGTTGGCACAGGGAGACTTGGAATTTGGGAAGATTTGGGCTGTCCCAGTGCTGCTGTTTTTGCCTCCTGGTGCTGCCCAGATGGACAAGAAGAAAGCCTGTGGGTTTGCTACTTAAAACATTTATTCCTGAGACATGTGAACTGAGCAAAGTTTTGTCTTGTACCACCAGATTGCACCTTCCACACCTTTGGTTCTTTGCCTGCTTGTAGACCTAGATAACATTTTGCAAGATGAGAATTTTTTGTGACTCCCCTTTTACCCCGCTAACAAATCTCTGACAGCCATCCAGCCGTGTTATAGGGTAGTTAGCTTTTCTGCAAGTTCAATCCTGTGCCCAAATTAGAGCCGCATGCAGTGAAAGCCAGTTGGCACGCACTTAGCCATACAGAATATGGGCACTTTTCCTGCTACTTATATTGGGGCCATACAAGCTTCTGTTGTATTAACACTTCTCTTCAGAGTGAAAGCAGCATAATTTGGTGAAATGAGCACAAACTAGACTAGGAGGAGCTTGAGTTCTAGTCCTACCTCCAAGTTGCCAAGTCTTTTCCCTTCCCTGAGCCTCAATTTCTCCATCTATGAAGTGAGAGTGACTGTTAAGGATACTCTCAGGCTTGAGGGGCTTATCCCCCTCCTTTCTGCCTCAATGGGAATCTGATTTTCTTCAACTGGAGCTTCTTGATGATGGGTTAAGGGGTGTGTGTGCATGTGCTTTTGTGCCATATAAATTTAAAAGACCTCGTGCATGGGGTCATAGGTACATTGCAGTGGTGTCTCGGCCTTCGAAATCCCCCCTATCTCCCATTCTCCCACTGACTCTCTTCTTAGTAGTGGCATCTGCTCTGCCTGGTCCCACACCTCCCCGTAGGTCAATGTTTTCTGGCCCCTACCTCTGCCTGCCTGCCACCCGACGGTCGGACTGTCCTCCTGCCTGCCTGCCTGTCTGGCTGCCCTGCCTCTGGATCAGCCTGGCACAGAGCCCTGGGCATGGGGCCAGCATCTCCTCCCCTCCCCAGCCCCGCCCCCTTTCTCAGCTACTGCCATGCCTGAAGCGTGCCAGGTCCGCCCCCTTCAGAAGTTTTCCTAGACAATTTTTTTTAAAAAACCATCTCTCCACCCTGTAGGGATGAGGAGGTAGGGTGGAGAGAAAAGGCAGAAGTGGCACTTTAGGTCAACTTCTGGCTGAGAGGAATGGCTGGGAGGGAGGCCAGTTTTGGGAGGGAGCTTCTGCTCCAGTGTCAGCCACATGGGACTGACCCTCTTGCCAAAGAATCACAGAATCACCCAATTTTGAAAGGGTCCAGTGGACAGTCCTCTCTTCTCCCCAGTTACCCTTGTTCATTCTCTTCTTTTGCCTTAATGGAAATCGGGTCCCCTCTGGACTGTAAATTGTGGGAGGGGAAGAACTGTGCTGTCTTGTCATGTGAAGTCACTCAATGCTCGACTCTGTCTGATAGAAATGTATCCATAAGTTTTAGTTTTCTTTCTTTCTTCTTCTTTTTTTTTTTGTAGAGACAGAGTCTCACTTTATCACCCTTGGTAGAGTGCCGTGGCATCACACAGCTCACAGCAACCTCCAACTCCTGGGCTTAGGTGATTCTCCTGCCTCAGCTTCCCAAGTAGCTGGGACTACAGGCGCCGGCCACAATGCCTGGCTATTTTTTTGTTACAGTTTTGGCCAGGGCTGGGTTTGAACTCGCCACCCTCGGTATATGGGGCCAGTGCCCTACCCACTGAGCCACAGGCGCTGTCCACCCTTCCTTCCTTCCCTCCTTCCTTCCTTCCTTCCTTCCTTCCTTCCTTCCTTCCTCATCCTCCCCCCCTTTCTCTTTTTTTTTTTTTTTTAAACAGTCTCACTCTGTCACCTTGGATAGAGTGCCATGGCGTCATCATAGCTCACAACATCACAACAACCTCAAAATCTTGGGCTCAAGTGATCTTCTTGCTTCAGTTTTTCTATTTCTAGTAGAGACTAGGTCTCCCTTTTGCCCAGGTTGGCCTCAAACTTCTTGAGTTCAAACAATCTGCCCACTTTGGCCTCCCAGAGGGCTAGGATTCCAAGTGTGAGCCACCTTGCCCGGCCCTAGTTTTTTAATTTTTTTTTTTTTTTTTTGAGACAGAGCCTCAAGCTGTCCCCCTGGGTAGAGTGCCATGGCATTACAGCTCACAGCAACCTCCAACTCCTGGGCTCAGGGGAGTCTCCTGCCTCCGCCTCCCAAGTAGCTGGGACCACAGGCGCCCGCCACAACGCTCGGCCATTTTTTTTTTGGTTGCAGCTGTCATTGTCGTTTGGCGGGTCCGGGCTGGGGATTCGAACCCACTACCTTAGGTGTACGTGGCTGGCGCCCTAGCCGGTTGAGCCATAGGCGCCGAGCCAGTTTTTTAATTTTTTAATAGTCACATTAAAAAAGAAATAGGTGAAGTTAGTTTAAATGATATGTTTAACTTAATATATTAAAAATGCTCATTTGGGCTGGGCGTGGTGGCTCATGCTTGTAATCCTAGCACCCTGGGAGGCCGAGGTAGGTGGATTGCCCTGAGCTCAGAGGTTCGGCACCAGCATGAGCCAGAGTGAGACCCCATCTCTACCAAAAATAGTCAGGCATTCTGGCAGGTGCCTGTAATCCCTGGCAGCTACTGGGAGGCTGAGGCTAGAGAATCACTTAAACCCAAGGACCCAAGGGTTGGTGGAGGTTGCTGTGAGCTATGATTCCACAGTACTCTACTGAGGGCCACAAAGTGAGGCTCTGTCTCCATTAAAAAAAAAAGAAAGAAAGAAAATGAAAGCAAAAAAAAAATGCTCATTTGGACATGCGATCAATCTAAATAATTATTAGTGAGACAGTTTGTCTTTTGAAGGGGTCCTAAAGTCTTAGGAACCCCGGTTGTGTTGTATTTTGCACTCAATCCATTCCAAAATTCATTCATATGCTAAGTTTTCATTTCAATACTTGGTCTGTTATTTAGACCTCATGAAGTTTACAGCTGAAAAAAAGTTAAATTATATAAACAACTTAAAATTGAATAAAATCGAAAATTTGGATCCCTTAGTTGTCCTAGCCACATTGCCAGTGCTGAGCAGCTACATGTGGTTAGTGGCTCCTATGTGGATGGTGCAGGCCCAGCACATAGTAGCTGCCAAGATAACATCTGTGGAATGAATGGTCAAGCAGTTGGATTCTCTCCAGAAACTGGGAGGAAAGTCAGAGCAGCCAGCTTTCTGCCCACTAACTAAATGTTAATACCTGTTACGGGAAGTTAGTATGGTCTGTTTCTGTGTTTAAACATCTTTGATGCTCACTCTTCCAGCATCCAAGTTGTCCCCAGTCTAGCTTTGTTGTCTGATGGCCTTGAGCTAGTTTCTTCCCCACATTTTGAGATGCCTTCAAGCTTGACTTAAGATGTGGCCATCATTGGGATGAATTAAAAGTGTAGTTGGAGGCTCAGGGGTGGGGAGTTGTGGACTTATGGATGGATTCCAAACTCTTAATTATTAATCCCTGAAATCTTAAAATTGTGTGCAAATTGTTTGCATTTTTCTGGAGGTGTTTTCTTGATTTTCATCATAATTTCGATGGGAACCTTCTAAAAAAAAGAAAAGGCTGAAGACCAGTTATTTAGATGTTAAGGTGCAGAAAAGTCACTCTAATTAAGAAAGTGTTTCCATATGGGTAGAAAGGGTTGATCCCTGTCTGGAGACACAAGACCCTGTAAGATGACTAATCCTACTCCTTGTTTCCCAAATGTGAGAAACTGAGGCCCAGGAAGTTGAGGGCTGTGACTTGCCCAGGACCCTGCATGGAGCCAGAAGCTTGGCGTGGTGGAGGGGTGGAGGTGAAGGATCTAATCTGAAGATCCCAGTTTAATCCTACTTCTCTGCCAGAGATGAAAGCCCAAGCTTGACTCATGCCAGGGGTCTGGAGGGTGGGGGCAGTTGGGGCCCCAAGCTTGACAAGATTCCAAAACCTGCTGCTGTCTTTCTCACCCTCCTTCTTGCCTTCAACTGGCTTGCCCCACACTGGTTTATAGGAACTCCTCTCTCCAGAGGGGTGAGACCATCCAACATGATTGAAGATGGCACTCTCCCTTTTTCTCCCTTCTAGGTATGGGAGTGGAAAGAAGGAGCAGTTTTGCAGAGGATTAGAAAGGTCCTATTCCCAGGGGCTATTTCCTGTAGTGCCTTCCTGGGAGGCCTCGTTCTGACAGGGTCCTATTCAGTGCCTCTGTTCCTCCTTTGGACCCCAACCCTATATCTCGCAGCCCCTAGTAAGTGCCTTGCCAGGTTACAGATTCTTGCTAATAAAACACCAGTGGCAAAATGTTAGTTTAGATTGGTCTCCATTCATTTCTGTTAATTTAAAACCTTATTTTATTTTATTTTTTACTTCAGAACTAGATAAGCTAGAATTAATGTGTATCTGTCTTTTGTTTTTACCATTTTTTTGTTTGTTTGTTTTTTTGTTTTTTGGTCACCCTTGGTAGAGTGCTGTGGCCTCATAGCTCCCAACAATCTCAAATTCTTGGGCTCAAGCAATCCTTTTGCCTCAGCCTCCCAAGTAGCTGGGACTATAGGTGCCCACCACAGCGGCTAGCTAGGTTTTAGAGATGGGATCTCGATCTTGCTCAGGCTGGTCTTGAACTCCGAACTCCTAAGCTCAGGTGATCCACGTGCCTACTTCCAAAGTGCTAGGATTACAGGTGTGAGCCACCAAACATAGACTTTATTTTTACCTTTTTATTATGAAAAGAAATATAAACATATAGAAATAGAAAGGACAAGGTAAGAAACCTGCCATGGACCACCTGTGACTTAACTTTAACAGTTACTAGCTCATCAAATAAGTTTTCATTTTTCCCCACCCCCTGGTTATTTTGAAGCAAATCCTAGACATGTTATTTTATTTTTTTTAACTATTTCAGTATATATTTCTGAATAATAAGACCTTTACAAATCACGATATTATTTATTTATTTTTGTTTTTGTTGAATCATAACTGTGTACAATGATGCATTTATGCGGTTCAGGGTACTGATTTTTGATATACAGTATGAAATGCTTACACTGAACTGGTTTAACACATCCATCACAATTATACTCTTAATAGTTTTGAAATGTACCTTGTGTCATGCACACTTGGTGAGGTCCCCCCCAAATGCCCTCCCTCCTTACGCCTCCCACACTCCCCCCTCTCTCTCCTCTTCCCTTCTACTTTCTGGACTATAGTTATGTTTTACCATTAGTATGAATGTGATTTTATATATATATATATATATATATATATATAAATTTTTTTTTTTTTTTTGAGACAGAGCCTCAAGCTGTCCCCCTGGGTAGAGTGCCGTGGCATTACATCTCACAGCAACCTCCAACTCCTGGGCTCTAGCGAGTCTCCTGCCTCCGCCTCCCAAGTAGCTGGGACCACAGGCGCCCCGCCACAACGCCCAGCTATTTTTTGGTTGCAGCCGTCATTGTTGTTTGGCGGGTCCGGGCTGGGAATTCGAACCCGCCACCTTAGGTGTACGTGGCTGGCGCCTTAGCCAGTTGAGCTATAGGTGCCGAGCTGAATGTGATTATATATTGATGTCATAGTAGTGTTGAGTACATTGGATATTTTTTCCATTCTTTTTTTTTTTTTTTTTTGAGACAGAGCCTCAGGCTGTCCCCCTAGGTAGAGTGCTATGGCTTCACTGCTCACAGCAACCTCCAACTCCTGGGCTCAAGCGAGTCTCCTGCCTCAGCTTCCCAAGTAGCTGGGACCACAGGCGCCCACCATAACGCCCAGCTATTTTTTGGTTGCAGCTGTTATTGTTGTTTGGCGGGTCCAGGCTAGATTTAAACCCGCCACCTTAGGTGTATGTGGCTGGTGCCTTAGCCGCTTGAGCCACAGGCGCCGAGCCACTTTTTTCCATTCTTGAGATACTTTACTAAGAAGAGTATGTTCACCTCCATCCAGGTAAACATAAAAGATGTGAAGTTTCCATCTTTTTTTATGGCTAGGTAGTATTCCATGGTATACATAAACCACAATTTGTTAATCTATTCATGGATCGATGAGCACTTGGGCTGTCTCCATGTCTTGAGATTAGGAATTGGGCTGCAGTAAATATTCTGGTGCTAATGTCTTTGTTGTAAAATGATTTTTGATCATCTGGGTATATACTTAGTAGAGGAATTGCAGGATCGAATGGTAGGTCTACTTTTAGTTCCTTGAGTATTCTCCAAACTCCTTTCCAAAAAGGTCGTATTAGCTTGCATTCCCACCAGCAGTGTAGAAGTGTTCCCTTCTCTCCACATCCATGCCACATGATATGATTTTAAAAGATGAACAATAATGTCTTTGTCGTCAAATATCTAGTCAGTGTTCAGTAGGGCATAAGGTTACTTTTCAACTAACTATAGAAATATATAGCTGGAAAAACAAGTTAATAGTTTAGAAAATTGACCAGGTGTGGTGGCTCATGCCTGTAATTCTAGCACGCTGGGAGGCCTTGGTGGGTGGACTGCCTGAGCTCAAGAGTTCGAGATCAGCCTGAGCCACAGCAAGGATCTCATCTCTTAAAAAATAGATAGCCAGGTGTTGTGGCAGGCACTTGTAGTCCCAGCCACTTGGGAGGCTGAGGCAAGAGAATCACCTAAGCCCAAGAGTTTGAGGTTGCTGTGAGCTGTAATGCCACGGCACT
This sequence comes from Galago senegalensis, assembly GCA_963575145.1. Classification (NCBI taxonomy): domain Eukaryota; kingdom Metazoa; phylum Chordata; class Mammalia; order Primates; family Galagidae; genus Galago; species Galago senegalensis. The sequence goes on along the minus strand of CAUYTI010037534.1, from coordinate 985 downwards.
CTACCAGGGGCAACAAAGTGAGACTCTGTCTTCAAAAAAAAAAAAAAAACTTAGAGAATTATAGGTGAGATGTTTTAACTTATTTGACACCACCATCCATGTGGCAGGCCCATTGCTTACCATGTTCTGTAAACTCTTTAGTATTTTCGTTTGGTCCTTCAGCCTAACACAGATGTATTTTGGCACAGGCTTTTTGTTCCTTCATGCCATCAAAGGGTACCTTCAAGCAGTACAGGGTCCATGTCCTGCAAAGAGTCCAAGATCAGATAGGCTTTGGGTTCAAATACTGGCTCCTACTATTTGTAGTTAGTCATGCAACCTCCCTGTCTTAGGGCTCTGTTGTTTAAAATAGCCTTGATGCCACCTTCAAGGTGTATGGGTATAGGGGGATTATAGGAAATGATAAATTTCAGAGCCTGGCTTCTGGTAAGCACTCCTTACATGTTCCCTGAGTGTCTTCCTTTAAAGTGTAAGCTAGACTCCTCCTTATTGTGACCTGTTTCCTTCCCCTGCAGTCCCGGTCAGTGACATTTCTCTGAACTCTTGAGTATAAAAGGATGACAGAACTCCCAGCCCAGTGACAGTCCCCAGCCTTGTCCCAGGTCCAGTGCTTTGTCTGTGCTTCCTTCTTACTTCCTATTAAACCCCTTAGGCTGTTGCAAGGATGCTTTCTCCCATTGCTTTCTCCTGAATCTCTCTTGGGTTTTCTTTTTGCTTTTATTTTCTTTTTTTTTCTTTGAGACAGAGTCGCAGTCTGTTGCCCTGGGTAGAGTGCCGTGGCATCATAGCTCCCAGCAACCTCAAATTCCTGGGCTCGGCTCAGCGCCTGTGGCTCAACCAGCTAGGGCGCCAGCCACGTACACCTAAGGTGGCGGGTTCGAATCCCCAGCCCGGACCCGCCAAACAACAATGATGGCTGCAACCAAAAAATGGCCAGGCGTTGTGGCGGGCGCCTGTGGTCCCAGCTACTTGGGAGGCGGAGGCA
>CAUYTI010037533.1:0-10044 GCA_963575145.1 Galago senegalensis | reverse complement strand
GACATGAAGGCTGTGTTGACCAGTTTGATGGAAGTAGTTCAGAATGCATGTGAAAACCCCACACTGTACCCCAGAAGTGCATTAATGTACATAGTTAACATTCAATTAAAAAATAAATTAAAAAAAAAAAAGAAAATGTCTAACAGAGTCAATGTATTTTTTCAGATGAATTAGTTGATGCATTCATTAATCAAATATAAAATTTAAAGGTCCTTTGAAGTAGTTCCAGTTTCAGGAATATGACAATGGAAAAGGAAAGCATTGTCTGTTCCTCTCTTTGAGGGTATTATAATCTACTTACCCCAGGAAGCAACTATAGGGTTTTAAAACATGAGTGCTATTTCCTGGTATACAGACAGCGCCATAAAGTGTATGTACATTTTACAAAGGGAAAAAACTGTATTAAAATTGTTATATTCAATAATCACAGAAAACAAAAGATAAATCACCTTGTAATTGCAGAAGTCAAATGTGACTTAATTATTACAAATATAATACAATTTTCCTTAATATATGTATACATTTTTGTCACCCTCCATATTTATGTACTGTGGTTTAAAGATCACTAACAGGAGAATGGATTAATATATTATAGTGCATTCACAGATATATAGAAATAGATATCCATATGTTCACCCAAGACCATGGGTGAATCTCACAGACATCACACTGAGTGAAGGAAGTCAGGCATCCAATGTTCATACAGCATGACTCTATTTGGATGAAATTCAAGAACAAGCAAAACTAAGCTATGGTTCTACATGAATGCGGTGTTTACCTCCATGTGTGGGCATTGATTGGGAAGGGGTATGAGGAAGTGGAAGTGTTATGAATTTGGACCTAGATGAAGGTTGGTTATCCAGTGTGCATATATGTAAATATTCATCCAGGTAGTACTAGAAATTACCCTCATCCACACCCCCTCCCCTCCCCTACTCACATACACCAGGAAGATTATTTGGCATTTGGATGTCTAAATTTTCCTTTAGATTCTGCACCCACTCTCTTTGTGACATTGCTCTAGTCCACCCCTCTCTCTAGGCCTCGGTTTTCCCCCACACAGAGAAGATCCGTGTGGCTACTCACCTGAATAGACAGCTACACACAGTAAGACACAGAGGGTGAAAAAACTATCCATGGCACCAGAACTATGGATTTCAGTACTGACTTACAAACTTGCTGGTTCCCTCATGAACAATTCTGCTTCTTCTCAGCGACCAGAGTCACTTATGAATTTGGTTCACTATTTTTTTAGAATAACAAAAAGTGAATTATGTAGTATATAATGCAGTTGTAAGTCCTAGCTAGGCATAAAATATGCTTTTTATTTATTTATTTATTATTATTTTTCTGAGACAGTCTCACCCTGTTACCCTGGATAGAGAGCTGTGGCACATCATGACTCACAGCAACCTGAATCTCTTGGGCTCAGGCAATCCTCTTGCTTCAGCCTCTCCAGTTGTTGGGACTACAGGCTCCTACCATGGCACCTGGCTAGATTTTCTATTTTTAGTAGGTCTGTGTCTCACTCTTGTTCAGGCTGATCTCAAACTCCTGAGCTCAAGCAATTCCACTTTCTTCTATCTCCCAGAATGCTAAGATTATAGGCATGAGACATCATACCCTGCCTAAATTATGTTTTTCTTTCTTTCTTTTTTTTTGAAATAGAGTCTCAAGCTGTCACCCTAGGTACAGTGCTGTGGATTCACAGCTCACAGCAACCTCAACAGCAACCTCAACAGCTCACAGCAACCTCACTTGGGCCTAAGTGATTCTCTTGCCTCAGCTTCCTAAGTAGCTGGGCCTACAGGCACCTGCCACAGTGCCCAGCTATTTTTTTTTGTTGCAGTTGTCTTTGTTGTTTAGCAGGCCTGGGCCAGGTTTGAACCCTCCAGCTTCGGTGTATGTGGCTGGCGCCATAACCACTGTGCTATGGGTGCTGCCTAAATTATGGTTTTCTATGATCTGGTGTTACCATGTCATCTGATTCCTAGATTGTATCTGGATGACATAGTACCTGGAATGGCTCATACCCTTGTGTTCAACAGTGGATGCTGGAACAGCCACAGTGGAATCACTTAATGCAGAATCTCAGGTCCCACCTAGACCTACCAAATGACAATACATTTCAACAAGGTCTCCAGGTGGTTATAGGCACATTAACCTTTGAAAACTATTGGTGATACATGTCATGACCACTGTGCACTGACCTTGGCCTTGGAACTGAAGAAAAGCTTGGGGAAGAGATGGATGGGGAGGTGGGAGGTGAGCAAGTGTGGGTCCTCCTTATTTGCTGATGCAAACCCAGCCTTAATCTCCAGCCAGGGTGAGTGCCCCCAGATGGGCACAGACTATATCTACTTGGTATTCCCCTTGGACTGAATCAGGCAGAGAGTCTCAATCAACCAGTTTGTTCCTGGCTAAAGTGAAAGGAGGACAGATGATGGTCACTCACTTCAATCTGACTTAAACAAAATTATAGCAAAATAGACATAACATAAAATGTACCATTTTTAAACATGCAGGTTAGTAGTGTTATATATGTTCCTGTTGTTGCACAACCTATCTCCATAAGTTTTTTAATCTTGCAAAACTGAAACTCTACTTATTAAACAACAACTCCTCATTCACCCCTCCTTCCACCCGCCTGGCAACCACCTTTGAACTTGGCCTTCTGTGAACTCTACACCTTATGTAAGTAGAACCATGCAGTGTGTGCATTTTTGTGACTGGCTCACTTAGTTTAGTGTAATGTAATGTCCTCAGGCTTATCCATGCTCAGCATGCATCAGCATTTTCTCTCTTTTGAAGGATGAATCATGTTCCATTGTATCTATATGCCACAGTTTATTTATCCCTGATCTGTCAATGGGTGTTTGGGTTGCTGCCACCTATTGGCCATTTTCTGAAGTCTTTGAATAAGTCCCTGTTGCTCTTTTGTTTTTCAGGGTCCTGCCGCTTGCAGTATCTTTGGCCTCAATCTGGCCCCATTTGCAGTTCTTACCCTCCATCCCTACTCCCCATCTTCCAGTCCCTTGCATTTTCCAGGCCTTTTTCCAGTTCCTGACCACCACCCAGGATGCTTCCTTTATGTGAAAATATCCCTTCTCACTAAGTAATCTCCCTTTTTTTCTTTCTATTTTAATTTAGATTCTGTTTCTTCTAGTAGAACTTTAGGGGTCATCTTTCTCCTTACTAATACACATGCCTCAGCCTTTGGATTCACTCCTCTGGTTTCTCCTAATACCATAGTTTATTCCTTCTGAACACTCATCTTACTGAGTAATTCCCTGACTAAACCCTTTTCTCTGAATGTACATGGTGCTAGGCATTGTGTACCCTTCCTGTCTGTCATCCCAGCACTTTGTGAGGTTGAGGTGGGAGGATCACTTTTGAGGCTAGGAGTTCCAGATCAGCCTGAGCAATATAGCAAGACCCCACCTCTATAAAAAACAATTATCTTTGCTTGCTGGTGCATGCCTGTAGTTCCAAATACTTGGGAGGATCTCTTGAGCCCAGGAATTTGAGGTTGCAGGAAGCTATGATTAGGCCATTGCACTGCAGCTGGGCCACAGAGTGAGACCCTGACTCAGAAAAAAAAAAAAAGAGGGAGAAAGAGCTCCAATCATCGACTGAAGGGATGAGGAAAACAGACACAGCCTTTCTCAGTTCAGGATTCCATTCTCTTACCTGATTTGGGGTAAGTCAGTGTTTACAACATCTTCATCCTTCATCACAAACTCTTCTTGTACTTTTTGGAGGAGTTCAGGGTTAATGTCTGCCCAGTTAGTTATGTATTTTGTTGGCTGGTACAGAGAAGTAAATATTGTGACTGACAGTCCAGTGGTTAATAATATAGGGCAATTGTGAACTCAGAAAATATTCTGGAGGGAGTCTGAGTTTGGGTTCATAGGAGTGAACTGGAAATTCAGTAACAAAGGGAAGGACACAGAAATCTGTGTACATCTAAAAATATAGTTTTAATAGCCTTTATTGTTTTATATCAGCTTCACATTTATAGAAAAATTGCAAGCAGAGTTCAGAGGGTTACCATAATCCACACTTCATTCAGATTTCCTTAATTTTTAGGTAATATACTTTTTCTGCTCCAACTTCCCATTGAGGACCTAACATTACATATAGTCATCAGATTTACATATAGTCTCAGATGTCATTTTTGATGACCCTGACAATTTTGAGGAATACTGGTCAGGTATTTTGTAGACTGTCTCTTAATTGGGATTTGTCGGCTGTTTTTTTGAATAATGAGACTGGGTTCGTGGAGACAGGTCATAGAAACAAATGCCATTGTCATCCCATAATAACCCAGGGTACTCACTGTCACCTGGCCTAGCACTGATGACGTTAACCTTGGCCATCTGATGTCACATGCTTCAGATTTCTGTGCTGTAGTTGTCCTTTCTCCTCCTCCCTTTCTATGAGGGCCTGTCTTCAACATCAATTCTAGACTTGAATACAGTCATAAAATCACATTGTATAAACCCCAGTCAAGAAACACTCTACATCATAAGTCTGTACTGTTTGAATGTCAAAATGTTATGGAAAGGGTGGTGCCTGTTGCTCAGTGAGTAGGGCACCAGCCCCATATACTGAGGGAGTATAAATCCAGCCCCGGTCAAACTGCAACAAAAAAATAGCCAGGGTTGTGGCGGGCACCTGTAGTCCCACCTACTTGGGAGGCTGAGGCAAGAGAATCACCTAAGCCCAAGAGCTGGAGGTTGCTGTGAGCTGTGACACCATGACACTACCAAGGGTGACAAAGTGAGACTCTGTCTCTAAAAAAAAAAAAAAGTTATGTGAAAAAAGGAAAGCTGAGTACATGTTTCAGATTAAAGGATTGTGTGAGTCCTGAACTACATGTAAAAACACCCATCCTATAATTATATTAATGGAAAAATTGGCCAAATTTGAATATGCAACATGAATGAGATAATATTAAATAATATCATATCCCTGCTAGATTCCCTGATTTCTTTATTTTTACTGTGGATAGAAAGCATATATTCTTGTTCTTAGAAAATACAAACTGTCATTTTAAGGAATAAAAGAGAATGACCACTTGGGCCACATACCTGTAATCTGAGTACTCTGGGAGGTCAAGGTGGGAGGGTTGCTTGAGCTCAGGAGTTCCAGACTAGCTTGAACAACAGAAAGACCCTGTCTGTACCAAAAATAAACAAAATAAGCAATGCACAGTGGTGGGCACCTGAAGTCCCGGCTGCTCAGGAGGCTGAGGCAGGAGGATTGCTTCAGCCTAAGAGTTTGAGGTTGAAGTGAGCTAAGCTGATGCCTTTCTGCTCTAACCAGGGTGACAAAGTGAGACTCTGTCTGAAAAAAAGAAAGAAAGAAAGAAAAAAATTAGAAGAAAGAAGCCATCATCTTTAACAAGTAAGGCAGTAACAATTGCCTATCCACAGGCAAAAGAATGAAGATGGACACTTATCCTGCAATGTATACAATAATTGATGAGAATGGATCAAATACTTTTAATGTCATAAAGTAATTTGTTGTCTACACAGAGTCTGGCTCTGTCCCCTGGGCTAGACTACAGTGGTGTCACCACTCACTCCAGCCTTAACCTAAGTGGAAAGGTCCTAGATCCCCACCTTCACTCCTGACCATGCAGCCTGTCTTCTCCAAAGTGTCTAAGAGAGCGCAGTGTTCTCCAGTCCCTTAATTAGCAGGTGAGGGACAGTTGCTTTATCCTCAGTGGGGGTCTTGGTTTTCTCAATTCTACATTAGGCATGATGCCTACTTTTCTGTTTTGATATAAGTAAAATAGAATGAAAATTTAGACCCTTGGCTGAGGCCATCTCATAACTACAGTTATATTGTCAAGGAAAATTATGGAAACTTTAAGAAAAATTTAAGTTTAAAATAGAATTATGGATAAAGCACATCAGCTATTAAACATCACATAATTTCAAACAGCTTTTTGAGAAGTAGGTTCTCCCCTAATGCTGGTTGTTCTGCTGTGCAAAGAAGTAGTCATGTTTTGAGCAGAAGAAGAAGGCAGAAATAAGCTCAGTGAGTAAGGATTTCTGCAGGACAGATTTTACTTAATCATTAACAGACAGACTCTCTACAGTGACAGCTCCTTTAGCAACACTAGGATTCATGCAGCACTAACACTTTTTTTTTAAAAACAGAGACAAAACTGGAAAAAAAAAACACTTCAAGAATAAAGAAAGTCCAGATGAAAAGAAAATAAGAAAAGGGGGAATAAGGAAAGAACAAGGCCAAGTTGAAGGGCTGTGCACCATCAGTGTATTAGTGATGACAACAGGTCAAAATCGACTGAATGCCTGAGTCACAAAAAATGTTAAATGATCTTGAAAAGACAAAAGTGTATAAGAAATTGCTCACAGGGCCCAGGGAGAGGGTGGGGACACAGGATGACACTGTGGCAGCCAGCAAGGGATTGTGAGAAAATCCTTATGGGAAGCCTGGGTCATTCATCCCTGGAAAATTCACATGGCTGCTATGCGATGCTGCAGATGAGATCCCTACGAATTGGGGAAGACAATACTATAATACAATAGCCTCTGGGTCTCAGAAATGTACAGTAGTCTGTGTTGCTAAGAGTGATGTGAATGTCATTAAGATTCACGAGGCAAGGAATTCTGGGCATTATGAAGGGGTGAGGGCCATCCAGGTAGTTAGAGAGGTTGTGCTTCCTGGAGGTGAGGTCACACAGTTTGGGACAAATGAACTCCTCATTATGGAGCAGTTTCCACATACCAGAGATTCAGCTCCTAACTCCCACCATTTATTCTGGTTTCTTCTGCAAATGGGTTATGTGCACAAGGTTCAGGGAACAAATGAGAGATGACACGCCTACTGCTCCCAGGGCCGTTTTTTAGTATCCCACAAATGGCTCCTGGGTAAATAGTGCCAGGGCTCAAGGTTCTGTCCTGGAATTTAGGAGAAGAAGATGACAGGAAATAGATAAGAGTCCCTCAGCCCTCCTACAGAGGATTACAGAAGCAGAGTAGACACTCTGTCCTCACAGCTTCCTGTGTTAGCCTAAGTGCCCTCTCCCATCACTGGGTTGAAATCCTTCTCTCTATGCTGCAGCCTCAAGTGACCTTTCAGAATAAACATGTGCCTGTCACAGTCCCTCCAGAACATACCTGTGCCTTATAGGCAGCTCTGCCTACCCCCTTAACTGTCCCTCAAGAGCTGCCCACTGAGGTCCTCAGTCAAGTCAACCCTGAGCTGTGAGCTATTGGACAACCTGGGAGGGCATGTGTGGCCCCTGTTCATGTCCAGGTAAAACCAGGAATTTTTCTCCTTTGATTTGAGCAGTGCCCATTAAACCTTCAACCTAGGGAGGGTCTTCAAATTCAGTTGTGCCCTTTTTAAAGTATGGACTTCTACATCCCTGGCCCTCTCCTAATAACACTCTCATTTTGCTAGTTAAAATACTTGGAACTCGGGGAAGTCAGATCGTTCTGGATCTGAGAGCAATAAACCAAATCATTCACCCTGTGGTAACTAACCCTTATACTGTTCTCACTACTCCATCTGGCAATGTTACTTGGATTCTGAGAAGGGACAAAGGGGCTTCAAGGGGGCTGGGAAGAAAGCCTGGCCTGCTGAGCAAGGAAGTCTGGAGGCCCATAGGAACATTCAGCAGTGAGACCACCCCCGGGTAGCTCTCATCCCAAAAAGGGAAAAGTATGGGGATAGGAGGTAACCTAGGTAATCAATGACCAATAGAAAAGGACAATGATCAATGACCAATAGCAAAAGACAATAATGCTGGAGTTGTGGAAAGGTCAATGAGTTACAACCAACTTCAAGCTGAGAGGATGAGAGTGTTTACATCTCCACACTGCCCTAGTGTGCGTCTCTCTCTTCTCTCACGTGAGAAGGACCCACCTCCACCTGTCTTTGGAAATGCTCTGAGCTTTCTCTTTGCTCTTAAAATTTCTCTGTGTTATGCTGAAGCCTGTGAAGGTTACTTTGTTTCTATTTCACACTGCCCAGGCCGCCCCAGTTTTGCCTTCAGTTTCTGCCCATGCCCATCTTGAGTCCAGCTTTGTTTCAGTGGAACTTTCTAGTTCTACCAAGTAATCGAACCAGGTCAACTGAAGTCAAGGAATCAGGACTCCCGGCCCCCAACAATTTTTAGTGATAGACTCAAAAAAATGCCTTCATTGCATTGCTCTTGCCCCTGAATCACAAGAACCCTTCATTTTCTGATAGCAGGATGTAAGGACCAAGGCCAAAGGCCAGTACTGTTGCACTGTCCTTTTATTGGGATTTAAAAACACTCAAATTGGTGGATTTCTTTCCCATTGGGGATCTCACCCCACCTGTACCCAAGTGGAATAAAACCATTTTAATTGCACAAACTGGGCCTTTGTTTTCCTTTTGTCTCACACCTCAGAATAATCTTTCATGTTTGGCTCTGTGACTTTTCATTGGGTGCCAAACTCAGGATGGGGAGAAGCTCCTTTGGGGGGCTGAACTATACCCCATCAGACTCAGCTGAATGGATTCTTTTTCTGGTGAGATGAAAGAAAATAGGAAATCTCTCTGACCCTTCCTAAACTTCATTCATCTAATGGTGAGATGAACACTCATTTGAAACTCCTTTTCTAAGCTTTTGCTTTTCTTCCTGTCTTCTACTCTTAACTTCCTCTTTCCCTCTCTCTCCATCTCTGGGTCTATTACATCCTTCTTCTCCATTTCTTTCCAGCTGGTTTCACACATGGAGGCCTATACTGCCCTGACCTCATCCCCAACCACCCCAGAGAGCCAGGCTCTCCACCTGCCCAGTGCCTCATGTTTGGAATGTCCTCTTGTAGGCCTGGGCTCCAGCTGATTCCTCAGCCTCGTCCCTCTGGTGCCATACTATGGGCCTAGACCCTTCTGGCTGGTTAAAGTCACATGCAGAGGCCAGGCCCTCTTTTTTTTTTTTTTTGAGACAGAGTCTCACTATGTTGCCCTTGGTAGATGGCCATGGTGTCACAGCTCACAGCAACCTCAAATTCCTGGGCTGAAGTGATTCTCTTGCCTCAGTCTCACAAATAGCTGGGACTATAGGTGCCTGCCACAGTGTCTGGCTATTTTTCATTGCAGTTGTCATTGTTGTTTAGCTGGCCTGGGACGGGTTTGAACCTGCCACCTTTGGTGTATGTGGCTGGAGCCATAACCACTGTGCTACAGGTGCTGAGCTTGCTAGGTCCTCTTTTGCCAAAGTCATACATGGAGAGTGCAGGTGATCTCCTGACACCAGTCTTGATAGGCTTGTGAGTCCATTCCTTTACTGTGAGGCTAGATGGGCTAGACCATTTCAGTAGTTCCCTGAGCCAGACTCACCCATCCAGCATCCTCCTGGAGAGCTGGATCATCATTATTCTGGCTGGTCTAACTTTCTTCTTCTTCCTCCTACATTCTCCCTTTAATCTCATTTCTTTTCCTACCTCCAGTTTTCGATATGGGCACTGCTCAGTCACAGACTCCTTCTTGTTCACCTCTAAGCTGCCTTTTACCTCCAGAGTCACACATTCCCCCTTCTTCACCTCTAAATTGCCTTTTGACTAATCTCAAGCTTTTTTTTTTATTAAATGATAGCTGTGTACATTAATGCAAACATGGGGTATAGTGTAGTGTTTTCATATACAATTTGAAATATTTTCATCAAACTAGTTAACATAGACTTTATGTCATTTACGTAGTTATTGTGTTAAGACATTTATGCTAATCTCAAGCTTCTAAAGCTCTATCCTGACCTCAAACCAAAGCAAGCATCTCACTTTTTCCCTTTAAGACTGCTGGGCCTTGGAGAATGTTCTTCTGAGCAAAGTATCACAAGAATGGAGGAAAAAGTATCCAATGTACACACCCCTATTATGAGACTAATCTAAACCTTTTTTATATGAAAGCTATAACCAAATAGCCTAAGAACATGCGGAGGGGGGAGGGAGAAGGGAGGGGGGAATGGGAGGAGGGAGGGGGTTTGGTGGGATCACTTCTGAGGTTTGTCTTATAGGGGTACAGGTGAATCTTTCT
>CAUYTI010037528.1:0-13698 GCA_963575145.1 Galago senegalensis | reverse complement strand
CCCCCTGGGTAGAGTGCCATGGCACTACAGCTCACAGCAACCTCCAACTCCTGGGCTCAAGCGAGTCTCCTGCCTCCGCCTCCCAAGTAGCTGGGACCACAGGCGCCCGCCACAACGCCCGGCCATTTTTTTTTTGGTTGCAGCCATCATTGTTGCTTGGCGGGTCCGGGCTGGGGATTGGAACCCGCCACCCTAGATGTACATGGCTGGCGCCTTAGCCGGTTGAGCTATAGGCGCCGAGCCTGAAGAGTATTTCTGACACATGATGCTCATAAAAAAACAGACCAACTTTAGGAGGTTTCTTTCTTGTTTTTAAATTCTCCACAGAGAATGCACCTCTGGTTTCCTGCATCCAGGCAGATGTACAACACTGCCAGGAGATGCCTTTTTTATTTTGCCATCAAAAGTCACAAACCCTTAAAAAATTTACTGTTAATCATAGCCTACTCTGGGAGGCTGAGATGGGTGGATTACTTGAGTTCACAGGTTCGAGACTATCCTGAACCAGAGTGAGACCTCATCTCTAAAAAATAGCTGGGTGTTGTGGCAGGTGCCTATAGTCCCAGGTACTCAGGAGACTGAGGCCAGAGAATCAGGTGAGCCCAAGAGTTTGAGGTTGTGGTGCTCTATGATGCCACGGCACTCTACCAAGTGAGATTCTGTCTCAAAAAAAAAAAAAGCCTATATTTCTAAGAATTTGGAGGTGTATAGATCATCATGGGTGTATTCAAAGATTTAGAAGTAAAGATATTCATCATAGTATTGCTTATGGTAATGACAACTGAAGATAAAATGGTTTAAAAAATTATGGTGCATTCACGTGTTAGAATACGTAGCAACCATGTAAACCAATGTTGTTTAAGAGTATTTAGTGTTATGGAAAATTTTCCATGATATATTCTTAAGTGAAACAATCAGGTTGTGAAACACAATGTCTTATATGCCCCCCTCTTTAAAAATTATGCATATTATTCACTTTGCCAGGCCAAGATGGGAGAGTCACTTCAGCTCAGGAGTTTAATACCACCCTGAGCAAGAATGAGACCCCTGTCTCTACTAAAAATAGAAAAATTAGCCAGGTATAGTCCCAGATACTCAGGAGGCTGAAGCAGGAGGATTGCTTGAACCCAGGAGTGTGAGGTTGCTGTGAGCTAGGCCGATGCCAGGGCGCTCTAGCTTGAGGCAACAGAGTAAGACTGTTTCAAAAAAAAAATGCATATTATTAGTACATGCTCCCAGCTGGAGCATAAAATAATTTTACATTTTTGATTTCAAATTATAATGATTCCAAACTTCCTACCCAAAAGATCACAGAAAATTCATTCTTCTCCCAGTTCCCATCCAAGGGTCATTCTGGGAAGCACTGGGGGATGCTTGGCAGGTTCACACTCCCCACCTGCTTAGGGTCACTTCCTTTAGCGGTCCTTGCTTGGCTGCAAGTAAGTCTCAAAGCTCTGCGGGTTACCTTCGGCTGTCTTAGGGGATTGCCCTCTTTCCTGGGCCACTTTCTCCTCAGCTGCCCTAAAGCAAATGTTTGCTGAACAATTGAGGGGATAACTCAGAATTAAGTGGAGTGAATGCCTTTGCATTTAAGGATTCTACATCCCTTTAGCCTATAGCCACCTTCACTCCTAGTCTGTGTTTGGAGCCAGCCTGGAAAGCCCCCCAGGGCAGTGACCAGGCCAACCCTCCTCTAGACCCAATAAGGTAAGGCAGCCCTTTCCTGCTCCTAGATGTGACCTTCACACCACCCAGGATGACTGACAGGGAGAAAACCTATTTCCTTTAGAGGAAACACCCATCTACCCAGAGATAGACACCCTACCACCACCACCTGCATATGGGCACCCAGGGTTTGGTCTGAGCTCTCTGACCTAGCAAAACAAAAACAGCAGTTCTCAACCCAATTCTCAGTGCCAATGATAAATAATTATAAATAACATGGCATGCAGAACCATCAGTCCAACTCAGATTTCTGTTCAGATAAAAATTACTTCTCCAACTCAATGAAGGGCATGGGGTCATGCTAAAAAACGGCCCTGTTCCCATTGCTAACCATCTCAGACCGGACAGCTGTGGTCATATTTATGGTGACCTTTTCCTCTCCATACAGTAGATATGTCCTTTACATTTGTGTGATTGAAAGAGCCCAGATTGAGACAAAGCATCTTCCCCAAAGGAGAAATGATGTCTCTACCTCCAGAAGCTAAATATCATCAACACATTTTAAACATTGTTACTCCCGTTACAAACTTCCACGTGGAAAGGACATGCTCAGCAATTATGCCTTTGTGTGCCTTTATGGGCGTGTGTTTTATGGATGCTTTAAAAACTGTTAGCATGTACACAAAAGCGTAGTGCTGGCTAAATCAAGCGGATGAGATCATGGGCAATGTTAATTTCCTTCCATTTGCTTTTTGGGGTTTCTATTTGATGGATTTTAAGATTGGTTTAAAGGTGGAACAAAGCACATACCCCCAAATTGAGTTTTTAGTGTTTCATGTTGTTTTTAAGCCCCTAATATTTTGCTTTCTCTTCCCTTGATCTTTTTCCTAAAAACAAAACCAAAATTGTCTGATTAATTTCGGATTTCAGTTAATTGTGCTTTATTATGTATTATGTGCATTACAAGTTTAATGGACAATTTCCATAAGATGGCCTGATGCAAATTGGTAGATGGGAACAGGCCTAATCACAGAGAAGAGCCTGATTAAAAGAACAGGATTGCAAAGCCAGAGTGTTCATTTAAAATGGCGCGATTTGGAATCTGAAAAGTTTGTTTGAAAAAACATTCATTTTTTAAGCTAGCAGTGAGTTGACATTAGTGGTATTTATTTAAGACTACACTAGAGTTTTGAAACCCTGGGGGCACCTTGATTAACTTGTCTGTAGTTTACTTTTTGGAGTCAAATCTGATTTTTTAAAAAAATATTAACTTCGATTTTAAAACTCGAAAGCAATTGTTTTTCTGTGTGCTCGAGCAGTTTCCCATCTGTCAGGTGGCAAATGGGCTGGTGCTTTTTTAAACATTTTTTTAATTTCAAATTACCAAAGTAATGCATATTCATTGATGAAAATATGATAAATACAGAAGATCCCAAAGAAAAACATTCATCTTATAATCTCACCCTGCTGTTCGTGAGGAAGCTGCTCATTTGGGATCTGCACCTCCAGTGTAGCACACACAGGCAGACAGACGGACAGACAGGTAAGCGCACCTACCAAGACACATCACATGTATGCAATAATGGCATTGCACAGGCACACCACTTTGTAATCTGTATGTTGTTACTTCATGACATATGTTTTAAACATATACATAGTATCTTTAGATAGTCTAATTAACGTCTTTTTAATGGCCACATTGCGTTCCATCGTGTTGTTGGATACTTAAATTATTTTTACTTCTTTGCCATAATAATGAATGCTTCAGTGTACACTTTTATTATATAGTCCCTCTTTCTTAAAATAATTTCCTTAGGTAAGGCCCGGCACGGTAGCTCCTGCCCTTCATCCCAGCACTCTGGGAGGCTGAGGCCGGTGAATTGCTCTAGCTCAGGAATTCGAGAACAAGACCCTGTCTCTACCAAAAATAGAAGAACTAGCCTGGCATTTTGGTGGGTTCCTGTAGTCACAGCTACTCAGGAGGCTGAGGCAGGAGGATTGCTCTAACCCAGATGTCTGAGGTTGCAGTGAGCTAAGATGATGCCACAGCACTCGACCCAGGGTGACAGAGCGAGATTCGGTCTAATAATAATAATAATTTTCTTAAGTAGAATTGCTAAAAGAAAGAAAATGTGTATTTCCAAAGTTGTCGATACATATTGACAGCTATCCCCTCAGAAAAGCTGTACTGACGTACACTTCTTCAAGCCAAATGTAAGAGCACTGGTTTCCCATTCTCTCTTCCCATAATATTGGGTATGCTAATATTTTTGAAATGTCTTTGGCTGATAGGCTAAAATGTTCATATGTTAAGATGTGATTCTGAGTCAGCAGCACTAGAAAGGAAATAACTATAGTATCAGAGTAGCAGGCAGTATCACGTGGCAGCCTCCCGGCCTGATGCTAATGCTGTCTCCCTACCCTGTATCTCACTGTACTACATATTTCTGCACGGGAGTAGAATGCTGGGTAAAACAGCCAAAAGGATGAATAACAAAGATACACACACACATCCTGGTTTTGTTAAAATATGTGTGTTTTAGGTATGCACACTCATACACACTTGCCCTACTACCAAAAGATATAAAAATTATAAACCAGAATATTGACATTGGTTATCTCTGGGGTGTTGGATTACAGATTTTTTAAAAATTTTTTCTTCCTTTTACTTTCCTATGTCTTCACATTTTTTATGGTGACCATCAGTTTTGAAAATACATACAGTCGAACAATAAATGAGATTTTTTGCTAAGCAAATAAGATTCACACTGGTGTTCTAGGCAATAGCTTAGAACTTAGCAACTGCCATTGTTTATCTTTTCCTTCCCTTCTGGGGTCTCAGTCATCAGAAGTTCCAAGTACTGGGCCTAGACTGCATTAACCCTCTGAAACAAATCTCTGGGCCCTAGTTTCCTCATCTTTAAAATAAGAAATTAGGCTCGGCACCTGTGGCTCAAGTGGCTAAGGCGCCAGCCACATATACCTAAGGTGGTGGGTTCAAATCTAGCCCGGCCCGCCAAACAACAACGACAGCTGCAATCAAAAAAATAGCCAGGCATTGTGGCGGGCGCCTGTGGTCCCAGCTACTTGGGAGGCTGAGGCAGGAGACTCGCTTGAGCCCAGGAGTTGGAGGTTGCTGTGAGCTGTGATGCCAGGGCACTCTACCCAGGGGGACAGCTTGAGGTTCTGTCTCAAAAAAAAAAAAAATTATAGCCTGTTGTAACATGACAACCCTCTTTATATAAAGTATCACAGGGCTGTGTAGACCCCAATCCCACCTTTTCCACCTACCATCCATGTGAACTTGGGCAAATCAATTGATTTCTTTGCTTCAAGTTCCTCATCTATTAAATGGGAATACTACTTCTTACTTCCTAGAGTTTTGTAAAGATTAAAAGAGCTAATATGTACTTGATAATTATTTAGAGAATAATTTGTTGACTATGTCTTCGTCTCCCTCTGGACCAAACATATATGCCATCATGCCTCTTTGTGTCTCTAGTAGCTGAACACAGACTGTGCCTGAATTTTCAGCTGTGAACATTTTCCTCAGCCTCCCTCTTCCAGGAGAAAGATATAAGTAATAAAAATGCACATGGGCAGGATTTGGAAATCAAAGGAAATTCTCCACAGACCACCGAGGTCAGTCAAACTTCATCTAATCTCCTCTGTTTTCTCAGGCAACTGTTAATGTGCAGATTACAGGTTTTGGAGGCCAATGCAGGAGCCTCGCCCAGCAATACAAACTCCAGAACAGAGCTTTCAGGACTTTAGGGGTGGGGGGCCAGGAAGAAGAGAAGATAAGAAATCACGACTTATAATCTTGGCCTCTCCATGAGCTGGGGAACCTCTTTGTGCCTCTGTTTCTTCTTCTCCTCCTCCTCCTCCCCCTTTCTTCCTATCTTTCTTTCTCCTCCTCCCCCTTTCTCCCCCTCCCCCTTTTTCCCCTCCCCCTTTCACCCCTCCCCGTTTCCCTCTCCCTCTCCTCCCCCTCTTCTCTTCCTCCTCCTCTTCTTCTTCTTCTTTCCTCTTCCTCCTCCCTCTTCTTCAACAGTTTTATGTTTTCTTTAAAAAGTTGAAGATAAAATTACCACTCTTAGGTATATATCCAAAAGAATTGAAAACCGGTACTTAAACAAATACGTATATAAACTTAAAAAAACAGGCTACATGAAAGAAACAATCACAAATTATATGGGTCCGATTATATAAAATGTCCAGGATAGATTAATCCATGGAGATAGAAACTGGACTGGTGGTCACCAAGGACTGAAGGCAGAAGGGACAGGGAGTAACTGCTTAATGGGATAGAGTTTTCTTTGGGCCGCTGGAAATGTTTTAGACCAATGCAGACGTGGTAGTTGTACAGCATCATGAGGGTAGTAAAAGCCAATGAATTGTTCACTTTTAAATGGTCCATTTTATGTTACATAAAGTTTCCTTAAGTAAAAAGTACAAGTTTATAAGGTAGAGTATTGGGTAGAGAGAAAATAGATAATATACAACTGGAGGAATGCTGTGTTTCAGAAACTACTTTCCTTTCACCATACATGGCCTTTTCTGGGACAGTGATAAGCCCCATCCCTTCTTGGGCCCATATTCTGGATCAGGGTGGCTAAGGACTTAACCAGCCAGATTCCAGGGTGCAGGGAGTGGAGCCTCAAGGCTGGAACAGGAGAAAGGTCCCAGTGCCCCTGGCCTGGTGGTAAACTAACGTCAGGTGTGATGCCACAGTTCATTTGCCCTGGGGGATTTTCTAGCCATCGTCTCAGCATTTCAGCCTCTGCCTCAAGATGTATTTAGTGTCATAGCTTTGTTATTTTCCTTTGGTTCAGCCCTAACTGAAGAGCATGCTTCCCTTCCTCACTCGTTTACAAGTTCAGACTTATTTCTAGGTGTGCATGTAACTGAGATAAAATAATAAAAATGTAATTAAATTTAAAATGTAACACATATATTTACTTTTATATTTTATGCAATATAAATGTGTTATATTTTATGGCAAATAAAATAGAGTTAAAAAACAAAACTACATATTGTTACCTTCTGACAAAACAATTGTATTCATCAGTGTCTTTCTTACTGCATGTGGAATCATTCCAAGGATCGTGGGGAGTAAAGGATGTCCTGACAAGTGAGATTTGGCCCCATGCCTCTCCCTGTCACCTGCTAACTGAGAATTGGTGGAACCATTTCTAATCCCTGGGCCAGTAGGCTCAACCTGAGACACTGTATATAGGAATCACCTGGGGAAGTTTTAAAAATACTAATGACCAGGTGATTCAAATGCACAGTTCAGGCTGTGAGCCCCGACTCAAGCTCAGCCTCAGGCAGAGGTTTGCCATCACAGAAGGTAGATGAAGGAAAGGGAGCCCATGGAGGGGCTATGGATTGGATGGATCCAGTGGATTCATCAGAGAGTCCATTGCATGGATTCGTAGAGCTCTCCTGTGAAGAGGGCCTTGTCTGGTGACTGAGAGGTGGCAGGCAGGCAGGCGGTTGCCACATCACTCTGCTAATGGGGTCTTCTGTGGATAATGAAAAGGGGTGGGGAGAAATGGAACTAGTTGTTCTGTTAAAAGGCTGAACGTGCAAGGAGAGTTTTAAAATTTGGAAGTGCTTTAAAGCTGATGCTAATAAATTAAAATTTAAGTGCCCATTGCTGCCTTTCTTTTTAGAGAGTTCTTTTGGAGACTCTGAAAACGTGATTCTGTGCTGTCATCCACACTGGCTGTCCTCAGCTGGCTTCTTCTCTGAAACTGCTGCCATGGATGACCCCTGGGAAGAGACAAAGGGCATGGAGACAAAGAGACAAGGAGAGGTCTCTGGGCTATGGCTTTTCTGCTGTGGTCCTTAAGGAGCCTTGGGTATAAGGAGAAAGTGGTGAAGTTTGACTCTGCAGGTGGACTTCATTGGAGGTGTGAGTCATGGGAGGCTTGTGGGTTACAGATTGTCTGAACTACTGTGTGGGAGGAGTCAGGACAAATCATGTGACATTCCTGGCTTTCCTGTCCTCCTCTGAAAAGTGGGGGAGGAGACGGGGACATGGTCTGGGATAGATGAACCTGAGGCTCCATCCAGTTCAGATAATCTGGGAAATGATCTGTTTGAAAAGTAGGTCACTCACTGGCTGCTGGAAGGGAGAAGAAAGGAGACCTCTACTGAGAGAACAGTGTTCAGGAGGGTTTGGAGAAGGAACAGAGGGGCTCAGGGGGAACTTGGGGGAGCAAAGAGGCCTCAAGACAGAAGTGAGCCTTCTGGGTGCTTGAGCAGCTCTGCCTGTCACCTCCAGGCTGCCACTGGGGTTGTTAGGCAGAAAATGGCGCCAGTTGTGGCATCCTCATCCCGGCTTCACAGGGCCGTTGCTGTTACCATGGTGATGGTCAGGCTGTGTGATGTGTGACTTTGCGCTGTGACCACCTCCTTCTTTGTTCTCATCCAAACTGGAGGTACTACCTCTGGGGCTATAAGAAAGGGCCCAAGTAGGGAATTTCTGTGCTTGTTTGACTCACCTCAGGAGCAAATCTCTTTCTCCCCTACCATCGCTTCTACCCTGCAAGGGATCCAGTTTCCTGATTATAACTTCTGAGGCACTTGGATCCTATTTCTTGAGGGAGGCAGAGACCAAAACCTTTGAAATATAAGATCCACTAAACGAGCACAGAATAAAGTTTGGTCTGCCCCTTTGTTCTGTCTCTGACAGTCGTAGCAAGAGATGTTTTATGGGAAGAACACAGTGGGTGCCTTCCATGAAGTCAATTTCTAAAGGTTAGGGATGTGAGCCTCTGTGACTTGCCCCGTAATAACTCATTCTAGCTCCATCATTCATGTGAGTGCCTCTAAGCCCTTCTGGAACTTATTTATTCCTTCAGCCTTTATTGGATTCCAGAGGACAGAGGCAGCCCCTGAGACTTGTGGTTGAGTTGTGCCCTCATCCATCAGCTGTGGACTCCAATGGAGAAGTAATGTTCTCCGTAGAAAATTCTCTGCTGGGCTTCTTTCCTTGGCTCCGCCACCAAAAAGCTATGACCCTGAGCAAAGTCCTTCAATCTCTCTGAGCCTAGGTTTCCTAGTCTAGAAAACAGAAGCAGGAGCATCTGGCAACCCCTAGTTCATGGAGTGATTGCATCCTGGAGGCAGGGATTGTACCCTACACATCACTGCACCCTCAGGGCCCAACATGGTCCCTGGCACAGCACAGTAATTCAGCAAATGGCTGTCAAGTAGAACAGACAAAAGGAGACAACATTAGCGGTGGTACTTCTGTACCAGTGGGAACACTTGGTGGCGAAGGAGAGAAATCAACTCAGACTAACTCGAGCAGACACACGGAGTTCCCAGCTCACATGACTGAGAAGTCCCAGGTGGAGGGGCTTTCCACTGTGGCTAGATTCCAAGGACTCTAGGAAACCACAAAGGCACAAAATAATTTTGCTTGTTTGGGGCCCACACCTCTGCAGGGATGTGTGGCAGGGATTTCAGTATAAAGACACCTGGGATTTTTAATCCTGCCCTGTCTTTCCAAATTAATTGACATTTTGTCTAGGCCCTAGATTTCAACATTCTGAGAATATTTGCTTTGCACAGGGGGGTGCTACGTTCTGAACATTTGTGTCCCCCAAAATTCATCTGTGAAAATCTTAACCCCCAAGGGGATGGTATTAGAAGGTGGGGCCTCTGGAAGAGATTAAGTTGTGAGGGCAGGACCCTCATGAATGGGATTAGTCCCCTTATAGAACAGGCCCGAGGGAGCACATTTGCTCCTTCTGTTATGTGAGGACACAGCCAGAAGGGCCCTCTGTGAACCAGAAAACGGGTCCTCAGCAGATGCCAAATCTGTTGGTGCGTTAATCTTGGATTCCCAACCTTCAGAACCATGAGAATAAATTTCTGTAATTTAGAAGTTACCCAGGCTATGGCATTTTTTTATAGCAGCCTAGATAAACTGAGATAGGATGGTGGAAAGGCTCAAAAGACGTAAAAATATGAAAAATTACTCCCTGTTTTTACATGTAATTGAAACGCAGGGTGGGTGGCCTGGATATTATTTTGTATTAAGTAAGCGCGAAAGCCCCATTTGCTTTTTAGGAATCCATTCTAAAGTGAAGAAGTCTATTCCTGCGGTAACCTAGATCTGGTATTTATTGAGTTCTTTACATGGAAGAACCCAGATCTAGCTTAGCGCAGGAATAGACTTCTTACCTAACGTGATAGGTCCATTTTGCAGAGGAGGAAACTGAGGCTTTATGAAATAAGTGACTTCACTGAGGAACACAGAGTGGACACTGAAGCCAGGAGGACTAAAACGCAGGTGTGGCCACGGAGCCTGCCCACCACACCTGGGATGCTGCCCCTGCTCTGGAGGTTCTCCTTGCCTGTCGTGGCATGGACATTCTGAATGGGACTCAGAGATTGTACAGTCACACTGCCCCCATCTTACTGAGTACCAGCAGAGCCAGGACTTTGGCCCAGCTTTCTGATTTTTGTTCTACATCGGCCAGAGCTCCTCAGAGGGAAGCACTGAAATAGAAGCCCAAGGAATGCATAAAGGAGAGCCGCGGAATTGCTGCAGAGGCCACAGAACGCAGCTAGGGTCACAGCCAAAGGGCAATGCCTCGGTTATGCTGCTGAACTGGCCTCTGGGCAACCCCTCCTCGACTGCTGAGCACCAGGTCCAGCAGCTGGCATGGCCAACACCACCAGCACTGCCCTGCCATCCCTAGCACTAAGCCACTGTCAGAAATTTTTTCCCCCCAGAATTCTACCTGTTCTTGCTTCCTTCTGTTGCTAACCCTGGATTCACAGGCTCCAGGGGGATGGAGCCTGTCATGTGCCATGTCCAAGCTGCAAGGGAGGCTGGGAAACCAAGTGTCTGGCAAGTGGGATGCAAGGTACTTCCCACCAAGACTCCAAAATGTGCTGTTTCCCAAAGCCTGAAAGGGAATTCAATGGCCAAAGTGAAATGTTCTTAAAACTCTGAGAGTAAATGAGGAAATATTGGTTCTCTCCCTTATGCCCTGCCAAGGAGCAAACAAGCAAACGCTTCTCCTGCTTCTGTGGGTGCTCCACTGAATTTCCTGAAGACTGTTGTTCCCAGCTCAGCTCCTCCGGGAAGTGAATCCTCAGACGCTATAGTGGGTCTGACTCATGGGCATATGGTGCCGTGTCATTTTGTTGTAACATAAATAAAAATATTTTACGTGCAAACTGAAGGGAGGGAAACTTCGAGAGCCCCCACACTCTATCAGCTGCATCAAGCTGTGAAGGGAAGAATGTGTTTGGTGCCCAGACCGCCTCAGTGGGGGGTTCACCAGGCAGGCTGCCTTTCCCCCAGCCCTCCACCCACTCTAGCCCTGCCCTCAATGCAATTTGGCTCAGCTTAGAAAGGAAAAGGCATGAGGCTCCCAGATTTCCTGCACAGATTTCAGAATTGAGGTACAAACCTTCTAGGAATCTGTAAAGATAGAGAACACCTGAGAGGGAGGAAACCCCAGCCCCAGGTTGGTTAAGGGGCCCCCTCCCGTGGTCAGGTGGTCTTTGGATTCTGCCATGGCGCATGCCCTGGTTGACATGATGTCATAGAGAATTTCCTTCTCATTTCAATATTTTAGATTCTTGTGTGTGGCATCTATCGTGTCAGAGGCCTCCTCCATCTGACATCTCATTTGCTGCTGCCACAGTCAGGCGGGTGGCATGAGCCCCCCATCCCGTGAATGTGTGAATGCAGCTGAGAGGTAATGTGGTTGCCGGTCACATGGCTGGTTGGCATTACAAAGACTGAAACCCAGCTTGCCTGATTCCCCGGCCAGAGTTATTCTAGACCAGTGATTTTCGACCAGTGTGCTGTGAGAGGATCTTAGATGCTCCAGGAAATTTTTCCAAGTTCATTAATTACTTTATTTTCAAAAGAAGTTCAAAGCAAGTATCTTCTTTTCTTTACTCTTTTTTGGATCAACATAATTTAAGTGCACCCCGGAAGTTTAACTATGGGTTCAAGTGTGCCGTGAGAAACAAAAGATCGAAAAGCACTGTTCTAGACCAAAAATTTTGAGTCTGGGGGCGTCTTAGGATCCCTCTTGTTTTGTAGCTGAGAAAGCTGTGGTCCACAGTGGCAAAATGCCTTGCAAAAGTTCACACAGGTAGTTAGTGACTGAATAGAGGCCAGAACTGGCACGGGGCAGGGGGGAATCAGGAACATCGGGGTTCAAATTCTGCCTTTGCTTCCTTCCCAGCCAGTCCACCCCAGAGAAAGGTCACTATCCATTGAATGGCACTGCTGTAACAATCAAATAAAACCAAAAGAACAAACATCGCTTGTGACACACGTCACCTCCTCTCCCCATTCATTCTCCGCCCCTAGTCTGGGCTCCTGCTGCTGACCTGGACAACTGTCCCTGACAGTAGAGACACCACAATCTCCTGCCTTGCAGGGGCCTGTCAGTCAATCCTCTCATTAAACACAAGGACTCTGATTAAGTTCTAGCCTGTAATCCTAAAAATGTCACATTATTGGGAACTAATGGTTTTGCCCAGTCACAGCCCACGAATCCATCCTCAAAACAGCCAGATGACTGAGATTTTCCTCCCGTGGCTCGTGCGCCAAGATTTCATAAGCAGTGATTGCCATCTTTATTTTTTTTCCAGCTTCTCATTTTGGGGGATTATTTATGCACACATCCTGCAAATATGTGTCCCCTAGATTGCCAGGGTGGCAACTTGAGGGACTGTCCCTCCTCCCTCTCTCCTGCCCTCGATTTGGACTCTGTGATATCTCATTATGTTTTAAAGAGTTATCTGCAAGGCAGGGCACCACAGATGCAATTAAATCTGCTTCTGTAGCAACATTGCTCTTAAGCAAAATATATTGATCGCCAAAGCTTTGGATCCACTTTAATCAAGTAATCTAAACAGGGCTTAAGCTTCAAAAGCAGAGTGATGTGCCCGGCTTCAAAGCGCTTACTTACACTGAATTAATTTATCCGGGATGTACTAGTGCTCCCCGCAACCCTGTGGATTATAATGTTAGAGGTTGCAATCAGGGCTCTGATAATATCCACAAAGCCTGGCCTCTATTGACAGTCATGTAAAAAGGCACAAAGAGGAGGGGGAACAAAGGGATTGGGGCGGATAGAGTGGGACTGAAATGGCCCTGTCCACACATGGCCCTGATGGGCAGCTGGAGGCCTCAGCTCTACCCCTGGCTCCCAGAACTAATTTGGGGGTGGGATTGGGAGGCGGCAGGGTCTGCTTGCAGAGGTGTCACATTAATATGGGGAATTGCTTTAGGAAGCTCCAGCTGTGACTCTGAGGTGGAAACCAGAGGGACAGGGCCTGCCTGTCACAGACAGGATGGGAAATTGGACATCTGTTTTGGAGGCTGAGTGGCCAGTCACTGTTTTACTGGTAACTACCTCACCTCCCCATTCACTCAGGCAACTGCTTCTCCTTGACCTTCATCCCTGGTTTTGAGTGAGGCCCCTACCCACATCCCACATCCAAACTTGTGATTTATTCATTCAACAATTTATTGAGGACTCTGTACATGTCTGATACTATTCTAGGTTCCAGGTATGTAGCAGTGAAGATGATAGACGCCAGTCCTTGGCCTCATGGGATTTATTTTCCACTGATGTGGGGTGAAGGGAGACTGACACACTGTCCATTCCATCGACTGGTTTAGTTACAGTCTGATGGTGCATATGCTCTAGAGTAAGGTGACCAGATTTTAACATTGGTAAAGCAGGACACCATTGGGGGGGAGGATGGGGCCTCAGAAGGCAGGGCCTGACAACAATGCAAACTTTGATAAGCAGTTCTTGATAATCAGTTCTCAACAATTATTTGTTATTATTACAGTTTAACATTACAAAATTAACAAAAATAATATAAAACTCATATCCTGGTGAAATAGCCACATGGCAGCCGAAAACCGTATAGTCCCTTCCTGTTCTCCCGTGTTCCCTAGCTTGTGGTGCATTCTTTCCAAAAATCGGACTTTTTAAAAATGCCACGGGACACAGGACAAATTGTTAA